>JANVCC010000018.1:67178034-67290615 GCA_025345505.1 Todiramphus chloris collaris | reverse complement strand
CCCTTTTCTGGGGTAAATCTTTCAAGACGAGGCAGCTCCAAATCCAAGTATAACATTAGTGGAACCCAAGATGGTACCTGCTCCAAACTACCCTTGGGAAAAAGCGTGCAGAAAGTTAAAAGGAACAGTCTCTAGTGGTAGCAGACACCAAAAATTTAAAACTGGTTTAAAATAGTTCAGAAAACAAACCTCTCGAGTTAACACCACAGTTATTCAAATGAGAGTTCAGGCAGAGAATAAAAAATAGCGGAAGATTTGGGTCAAAGAATTGATTTAATGAAGAAATAAACTGTGAGGGAAATCTTTGAAGTTGGCTTATATATGTGTGTGAAGTTTGTTATTTGGAGATTTTGCACAAAAGTGCACACGTAGCACAACAGAAGGGATGTATTTGAAAATTTACCTTGGGTGGCTCATGAAATATCAAGATACCAGTTTTGTGTCTTTTCTACAAAGTTTGAATATAGTTGAGTTGATTCATCCCATTTCTGAGCACTGACATCAAAAGCAAAATACAAACTCCACAGAAAACCAAGTTAAAATGGATGTCAGGAAGAACCCAGATGGTCTGGGAGAATGCAACAAACAAGCTTACAATCTAGGAAACACATGTCCAGAAAGAACAAGAGACATATCATAAAAGTCTACAGTTTGGAATCGATCAGAGTGCTTTCGTCTGAAGCAAAAAGAAGCATAATAGATTGAGACACATATCAATCACTAATGTTCTTGTCACAAAGGACCATTATGGCTATCATCTGATCTCCTTCATATTTTGAACGCAATTTCTTGTTTTGTTAATAACTTTTTACTTTATGAGCAGATTTTTTCCATTAACAATTTTCAAAGAACCTCAATTTTTGCATTTTTTACTAAATGATTCACTTATATCTGGGAAAACTCAATAAATACTACAGTTAATAAACCCCCTTATCTTCTGACCCAGTGGATGATCTTTCCAAGTGCTCTCCAAACTAGGAGTAATGTCAAGACTGTTGAATCCCCTTAAGGATCAAAAAGGAAGTGACACTGGCAAATTTAGGAGATATGAACCTAGGTTACGGTCCTTATTATTCTTGGTGAAAATATTATAATAATATTCTAAAATAGCATAATGCAAGAAAGAGTATGCTTGAAGACTGAAGTACCAACTTATGGTAGATGTGACAGTCCATAAATTCAGAAACATCTATAAGGTCGCAAGACATTGCCATCCGCAGGAAAAAGAATGACCTGTAAGGCGACGTGTTGTCTTTAAGAGGACTTGCAAACATGTCTCATCCTCTAAAGCTGTCAGAGGAAGAAAGAGCCCTGCTCTGTCTGTCGAATTCTATTCAGGATCACCACATCTGTGAGTAGATAGATGTTACTTGGTGTACAAGAACAATCAGGACCAGAGCACGAGGCAGAGAGGTCTTTTGCTATTTACTATCAGCTGTGGCTACTCCTAGAATGAGTCCTGTTTCTTCTCGTCTTGACACATCTCAATCACCCCACTATATGTGTCTCACTTAAGTTTTCCATTCTTTCAAAATGCTGATGGACAATTGTTAAAACTAATGCTATTGAAACTACAATGTGTAGTTTGCAAAGGCTCACAATTCAGCTGACTCAAACATGGTTCTTTTTTCTCTTTAAGAACACTGCTTAGATTACCAGTCTTTATTCATTTCCTTTTTATGTTGTTTAAAATGAAGATGTTTTTAAAAAACTATAAACTCTATTAAGAATAAGCTTCCCTCTGTATGAAACTGACAAGCAATGTTCTTCTTTCTCTCATTCTTATTTTTTAATCGCTCTAAGATTTCTGCTGTACCTGACATGAACATTAGCATTATTCTGCATCCACTCTGAATTTTATACAGCTTAATTTAATTTTCTATGTAATCTTTGATGAATGTTCAAATTGAAAATTCCTCTTCCCATTAATTGCCACTTTTTCCTTTGCTGCTTCTGCAAGAGACACATTCTGTGGTGACTTACTCTCTTTCAATGAAACTCTGAACACTCACAGATTGCCTTAAATCCAATGGATGTTATTGCATTGACTATCTTATTTTTTAAAGAGTAGAATATTAGGACTTTTTTTCTTACATGACAATTATAAGGTTGATGTACCACATTAAAATTAAAATACCTTAAAATAGATATCATCTGACTAGATTAATGCAAATGACATCATGAAATGTTTCACCATTAGGTTAATTCAGTTTCCTTTATTTTCACAAAACAGTTTCAATTTCTTTTGTTTTATGAGAAAACACAGACTATGTCCTAGTGCAGATGAAAACAGAATTATTTACTTATCTGACATCTTTCACTATCTAAATTTAGGGCATTAAAGTAAAGCAAAACCAAAAATTGACTCCTCATTTCTAGAGATGTCAAAAAATCCGTGAAAAGCAAGTTGCTTAAAAGTAGTAGCAATTTGTTAATATGAAAGTGGTGTTCTGGAAATAGAAAACTGAGCAAGGATATAAAATGAGCAGAGATATTCAGTATGTAATAGATGAGGTTGGGGGAAACAGAAGGAAACATCTATTTTTGAGAGAAGATAGTGTCCTGCCAGTGTCTTAGATAATTTCATTCTTTACCAGGAAAGGCTTCAAAGATTTGATCCTCACCTCAAGGTCACTGGTATGATTATACTGCACTGGTTCATATAGTATTATGAGCAAGACATATGCCTAGAAATACCTTTTCTAGCAGTAGCCAGACAAACTCTTATCTGTCTAAAGGTTTGCCAGGGAAGGAGCTGTACCCACTAGTCTAGAGGTGCTGCCCATGGTAAGATGTTATGGCACTCTTCTTCATGCTTTTTATTATAAAAGAGCAAAGTTTAACTTTTCTAGTCAAGATGGTTAATTGTCAAAGGACACAACTCAGCAACAGTGACATGCATCTGAACTTAATAAAAGCTGCCTCCAGACCTCAGAAATTCTTACTGGTTCCAGCCAATTGGAAGTATTGTTTGAATCCCCATGATGCAGGAAGATGAGAAATAGGAATGATAAAGCTGAGAGAATAGAAGAACAGGGCATTTCAGGATAAAAGAGGGTATTTAAAGCCATTCAAGATTCTCCAACAGAATAAGGCAGAAAGAAAAAGAGACTTTTACCACATCTTCATTGAGCTACACTGCTGAAGAGAAATTGCAGAGCCCAGAACTTTAATATGTTGGCCTTTACCTTCTTTATATTACCTGGAGAGTTTGTAGGAAAAGATGTGGTTTGATCTACCCGAAGACAAGCTGTCCAATAATCAAAATTCCCTTTATCCTTTCCCATTTGGGAAGAACCAAACTGCCATTATCCTAACTCTTTTCCCCGTGTGAGTACTTTAGGATTCTCTAGATAAAAACAAATATAGCAGTATAATGTAACATTGTCTTCTGACTTCTAGATAAGGCTTTTCTTAAATTATGTAATCCAATTATTCCCTTTGGGGTTTTTTTGACAATTCCTTAAACAATGTCTTGTAACTGATGAAAAAAATAAAATCATTACAGGACAAACATCCACTGGAAAAAGTTCCTTGTTTAAACATGAATAACCATGGCATTATATAGATTCAGTCTAGATCCAGTCAAACAAAATAAAACAACAACAAAAAAAAGAAGCTTTTGTAATAATTTTCACCAAAACATATCCTCTATTTTATGGAAATTTTTCAAAATCAGAAACATTCTGACTATTTCTATTTCTATAGAAATATATATCCTATGTATTTCTATAGGGTGAAACTTAAATTTTATATGGTGAAAACGAGAAACAGCTACTGCTCATTCTGTGCTTCTGTTAGCACCCAGCTGTTTCCCAACTGCAGGCAATCTGACTTCAGGCTTCTGCTTATGACCATGTGGCATTTTGCAAGCTCAAATCTTTTTCACTATAAAAGCAAAGAGAGGTGGTAGCTGGACACATGGGGTGAATATTGGTACATGCTGACATGTACTATCACTTAAATTTTTTTCTGTCAATTTTCAGACTTTCAGCTATAGTTCATGTTGGTTTTTATTTTTCAGACTTCAAATCACAGAAACTATTTGAAACACAGTGGTTATGAGGTGACCATACTGTTCAGTCTGTACCTCTGAAGAGAAATTAATGTGCTCTGGAGGAAATTCTTACCTTTAAGAGTAAGCTCAAAACTTTTTGGCTAAGAGCAAGTTAACACCAGCTCAATTTTTTCATCATGTGGAACTTGTCCAGGCTTGTCCCCTCCAGTTATGTTATTTGCTAGATATATTGGTTTGAAATAATCTGTAAATTGAAGAAAAAGCTCAAGTAAAAGATGTTTTGATAGGAAACTTCCATAGTAGAGAAGTTTGTCACTAAATCAAGAGGTTTCCCTGGAACTGACAAAAATAATCGTGATCCCTTTAGCTGTTGTCCTAAGAACTCATAGGAGACATGTGAAATGCCATAAACAAGTGAAGTGCTTACCTTTAAAAGTGGAGTTCATTCAGTCTGCCTTCACATATCATATTTTCTAGATTATTATCTCTTTATCTTTCCTGCACTCTCTTGAGTCAGGCTATGCCCCTTCTTGAAAGGCTTTTCAGAACTGCCCCAGATAAACCCACGCTAGCAAAGTGAGGAGATTACTTCCCCTAATTAAAATAAGACTTTTGTTGAAGCTTTACAGAACTATGCTTGCATTGGAAGAGTAACACCTTTTTTGTTCATCCTGAGCTTGTAGTTAATGTTACCAGTAGATCTTATTGTGAAGAAGAGCTGTCCAACCAGCTGTTTTCTGTCTCATGTTGGTGCATGCTTTCTTACCAAAGTGTAGAACTTAAGGTTTTTCCTGTTTCAATATCCCATATTTTTTTCAGACCACTGCTGAATTTGCTATGGTGACTTTGAATTCTGCCATTCTCCTGGCAGTTTCTTCCAGTTTGGCATCTTTTCCAATGTCATGAATGTCCACTAGCTCATCAAAAAGTCAGTAGGGAAAATACTGAATAGTACTTTTTTGATGATTAATATATACAAATCTCAATAAATACAATTTAACAGAAAACCGTTGATTATTACACTTATGGCACAGTTCTCCAACAACCTTTGTAGTCCTTTTTCTCTACCCAGCTCCCATGCCTTAACAGTTCTTCAGTTTAGACTATATAGCTCTCCTTTCTTTATAAGAATATCATATGAGGCATGGTACAATTCATCTTGCTTCAATTTAAATGCCTACAGTGAATATGTCTTTTGACTCCCCACTGCCTTCATAACTAGCAGAGAGCAGGGACTTTAAATGCACAACTCTGCTCTGTTCTATATAACTTTCTTAAGATAGTGTGAGTTGCTTTCTAGAAATTCTTATTTTTCTCCATTGACTTTAAAAAGGGTGATTAAACTGGATGTGGAAGTCTAGCTTGTGGGTATCTACATATAGGCATCTTAACTTTACTCACAGTCACACAAGTGTTACTGAAGTCAGGTTACATCTACCACCTGATATATTTACAGAGCCTGTTGCAAAGATAACTGGTTAGGCTGATTCAATGTACTTAATAACAGAGACTTTTTGAAAACCTATTAAAACTAAATTAAGGGACACAAAACTACTTATAATCACAAAAATTATCTTAGTGATGTTCCTGCAAATATTTAGTTAACTAATGGCGTAAATATGTCTCAGGGACTCTTCACAGACATGGTTTTGTTCTTAAAAAACAAGTAGATTTGAGATTATATTTAGCATGACATATAAAATTAAATAGAAAATAATGAAGGAATCAGGCAAAATTTAAAAATTTCAAAATTACTTGACCCCCTCTGCAACAAAGAAAACAAAACTGTGCATAAATGTGTTTTCCTGTTTAGTTAGTCTCTACCTTTCAGCCTACTTGTTTCCATAATTAAAATATGATAGGGATTCATAACAGTAGTCTTAATGAACAAAAAGCAGAGTTGGAGTAGCTTTCATTAGGAAAGTAGAACATAGCCCTCTGATTTTCCTGTGGATGTAAAACAGAATTATGCCCTGATTATTAATTTCTGCTCCTGCCTTGCTCTGCTCTCCAAGAAAGTGAGTAGAGTACACCCTGCTGCCAAAACATATTTTCCCCTTATAGGGAAAAGGGCAGAAGGAGGAGAGGAGTGAGGACTTAATCCTCTAATCAGTCCATGCCACAGTGTTTTTCTCATAAAGCTGGTATTAACCTTTTATGTGATTGCTCATATTTGTACTTCAAAAAAATCAAGATATTTACTGTTAACAAAAGAAATCCTTTACACAGTCAAAGTTCAGTACCCACTTTAGTTACAGCAATTAATTTTTGAGAAAGTTACATATTAGCCTAGTGATGTGATGGCCTAAATATACAGGAAGTGCAAGGCTTGAATCAGAAGTGACATGATTTATTAAACCAGACTAATCATCTGGACAAAATAGACAAGCTTTCAGGAAGCTTTCCTTCCCACAGGTTATTTTTATTATTATCATCCTTCATTTTTTTCCATATAAACAACTGGCATATTTGTGTGTAGTCCTGAAAAATATAGCTTTGAAAATTATGCACTCTTCACAAAAGAATAGTTCCCTTAGCCTTTCAAAATTCTTTATAGTGAATAGCACACTATGCATCGTACATAAAATTTTAGTGATAAATAAGCCATTGCTAACATATGCTTTTATAATCCACTGTAGAAAGCTATATTCTGTTTCCGGAGAGTGGAAAATGTCTGAAAACTGCAATGAAAACTATTTACATGCAATATAAACTGCCACTAATTACAAATGCCTTCTAAACCAAAAAATACCAAAAGCTTTCCTTGCTGTTTCAACATATTCCAGCAGGGTTTTTGACTCAATTGCTGAAGTCCTAGAAAAAAATATGGGTTTTTTTTCAGAGTGTTGTTGGTAGAAATCATTAAACTGCCTATAATTAGACCTCATAGATTTTTTCCCAGCTCTCTGAACATATAATTTCCATTGATCTGATTGAGAGTCCTGCTGATTGAGAGTCCCACACTTGCCTGTCAATTGCCTTGCTTAAACTCAAATATTTCCTTAAATTTAGTAGAATTTTGAATTAATATGTGTTTTTCCTAATTCTGTTGTTTGTACCTTTTAGCATATGCATAGGAACACAGAGAATTAAAAAGAAAAAAAAAAAAAAAACAAACCCAAAAAAACCACAACCAACCCAACAAAATCCTACATAAAAAAATAGGAAAACAATCAAAAGAAAAAAATGATAAATCATGAAAAATCAGATTAATTGTGTAGTCACCCTCCATGATTAACGACACTTCTGTGTTGGGGCAAGTCCTCCCTTCTCAATCTATTTCTTCACTGAGAATAAAAGAAGTCTGTAAAATCAGCTTAAATTATACATTTATTTGTTGTCTAAAATTGGGGGAGATTAATTCTGTGTATTTCTGTGCCTCCATTTCCCTGTCTAAGGAGAAAATGTAGTTTTCTACTGCCTCAATTAATAGACACATGAGAAGTGGCCAGGTCTCAGCTGAGCATGACACACTGCTCTTGTGAAAGAGGCACTTCAGGGAGCTTCAAGCAGTTATCATTGCTCATTCTGTTCCCTCAAGGTAGTAAATTGTTTCTGCTGGAATTCTCCATCTTTTCTTACTTTCCTGACTTTTCACTTACAGAGTGTGTGAAATGGTACTGAAGAAGGAGAAAAGACACAGATTCCACTTTCTTACCTTTCTACAGATATTTCTGATCTCAAAACTCAGCTCTTCATATGGCCAGATTCTGGTATGTAAATCTGCTGCTTTATTCAAATTAAGTAATATTTGTTTAGAAATTGTCTACAGGACATTTTCCCCCCTTTTCTCTTTTTCTGTTTTTGTGGTCTTTTTTCTCCTTTTTTTGGTGTATGGAAACATGATATAACGAGTGCAGAAATACCTGTTTGCCCAGCTTGTGATGTAATTTTCAATGTTTGAGCATCCCTGAGCAAGTCTGTGTATAGCCTGCAGGAATGATACTGGTGCCTTATGCTCTTCTAGGTGGATGCATACAGTGCACATGGGGGTTCATTTAGAAGTGGAGCAGATGTTACTGAGAGAAGGAAGCTCCATGTAGAACCATGTAGGATGCATTTTGTAGAGCCACACCATGACTGTGTTCTCAGCCTTAACTACTGCAGCTGTCAAGATTAAAAGCTTGACAATGAAAGGAGATGGTTCTAATTTCTGAGCAATCTGTTCTTTTAAACAGTTTGCATATCCATTAATTCAGAACCTTTCACAATTGCAAATATTTCCTGCACTTTATTCCTTTTAATATCTTTTCTCGAATCTAAAGTAATTTAATGTTGTGCAAGGTTTTTACCTATGTCCAGGTATCAAACAGTTACCTATGAAACAAAAAGATCATTCATTTTTAATACAGACAGTTCTTACTTTTTCCTCAGCAAGTAACATAGATTATTACTGCAACTTAGGCAGACATAGGAATGACAAGACACCAAGTAACTTCATTGCTAGTCTTTTCTGCAGGAGATTGGATTCATACCAAGCATAACGGAGAACATAACACGCTTTTTGAAATTCAGACATTCACATAGTTGAAACAACCACATGGTAAAAAGCAATTATCTTCACTAATAATTCTTTCCCTGAATCAAAAGGCCCAATTCCTAACAGTAATCAGGGCAATCTT
Source organism: Todiramphus chloris collaris (assembly GCA_025345505.1). NCBI lineage: Eukaryota > Metazoa > Chordata > Aves > Coraciiformes > Alcedinidae > Todiramphus > Todiramphus chloris. Next base: position 67,281,975 of record JANVCC010000018.1, on the reverse strand, counting down.
CAGTACAGATGAAATAAATACTTGCATATGAGAGAGAATAACAGAGTATGATTAATAAAATGTGTGGATTTACTTTTTTTCTGTAGAGAATATACAGTTTTTCCTAGTGTCCTTTTCTCACAGGGAAAATTAACTTCCCTATGAGTTAGGGGCTTGTAAAAGGAAACTTGTTTTAAGCCATTTTCTTATGTACACATGTGAATGAATTACAAACACCACCTCTGAATTTCACGTATCTAGGACTTTAAATCCCTGGAAGAGGTATACTTACCTAACAGGGCCTTGAGCCCCACTAGGCTTTTAATTAAAAGAGACAAAATATTTCATCAGAGAACAGCTCAAGTATATGAAAAACAATGATGAGTCATCCCTTGATGATTATTTTAATTTTGACTTGAGATGATTTATGCAGAGCTGGTTTTCCTCAAAAGATCCATAAACCCAACCGGACACAGCTGTGAGCAACCTGCTGCAGGTTGCTGTGGCTGGTGCAGGGGGGTTGGACTGAAAAATCTCCAAGGGTATCTCCAACCTCAGCCATTCTGCTATATCTGTGGTTTCACCATTTTGTACCTGACAACACCCACATACACAAAGTGTCTTCTAAAAGATATTTGAAGAGCATCTTTTGTGGCTATCATACAACGTGATTGAAAGAGCTTGAAATGCAAAATTATTGGGGAAATGAAATTAATAGTAAAAGACAAATGCTTGGTAGTGTTAACTTATTGTTTTTACTTTTACTGTTCAGGTAGACAGATAGAAGAATGTCTCCAGAGCTATAAATTTTTCCCTGTGAACAGAATTCTTAGAAACATCCTTCAGGATGTTTTGAAAGCATATACAGTGAAAGCATATATTTGTCTTCAATAACAACCAAAATATTTAAATTTTATTATGCTTAAAATCAAAATGGAACTATGTTCTTGAAACAAGATTATGAGTAAAAAAAATCCTTAAATCTTAAAAAGCCATAATATGTGGGTTGGGAAAGCACTCAAAGACAGCATCAGCTTTTTCTTTTGCACTTCAGCCCCAGGACTATCTTAGTATGGAGGCAAAAGTCTAATCTTGCTTTTGTCTAGTAAAATGTTATGAAGCAATAAAGGATTTTATACACAGGGAAGAGAAGCAAAACAAGAAAGACTAGTTTCTGAAGAGATGACTCACTTCATTCTCTTTAAAAAATATTTGATGGATTTTTTGTTCCACTGGTTTCGTATCTACACAGATACAGACATCTTCTGGTAAAGCCATGACACAGTTTTTCCTTTTATACAGTTTATAAAGCTACATAGCTTCATATATGACTGAGCTGAAAGTAGTTGGCATTGCACGTAATAAAATAGGGATGATCAGGACAGATATTTCAGCATTTGAAGCTAGATTAAGGAAAATACTCATGTACCTTATAGACAATATTTAAAACAGCAGTAAAATTTGAAAGCAAAGATATTAATAAAATACTTCTGGGATCAAGGTAATCTTCAAAATCCCACACATTTCAGATTACCGTGCTCAGAATTAACTAGCTATTTTTACAAATCCAGAGATTTTCTGTGTGGCAGACTCTATTGTGACTGCTCACTGACTCACAGCTGTGGGATCTCTCACCATGAGGAATAATCCAACAAAAGTACATTTGCACGTGTTGTCCAAAGTGAACTAACAAAAAAACCTAGAAAATGGCAGCAAGATTTTTTTATTTTCTGAAGAGTATTAACAGGGAAATACTTATTTTTAACTCACATGACATAACCAATGACATCCATAGACGCTCTCTTCTATCACAAGTTACGAAACTTGATCAAGAAGTGTCCAAGATATTCGTATAATTCAAGCATCAACCTAAATGCTTCTTAAGACTTTTAAACAATTAACTAGTCAATGTTGTCTTAGTACTTCTCGACACTCACTATCTGCCTTTTTGTCCCTTTGTTTTAACTTGTGAATTATTTGTACCAAAGATAATATTTCTGCTTATGTTTTTATTCTGCATTTTATTATTTCTTTTTTTGTTTTCCTTTTCTTTTTTTTTTTTTTTTTTTTTTACAGTACCTGGAGAGCAGAAAATGCAGAATTCCAGCTCTTAAAATGCAACAATAATGATAAACACAGATAAAGTCATCTCAACAGAGACTAAATCAGGAAAAAAAAATAAGAAATCATTCTGTCCAGTTTGTTAGTAGGCAACTCAAAAGAAAATTGATATCCAGACATGGTTCCATAGCCATTTCCTTCTCTAAAAGCATTTAATATATGCTTTCGGGTAGCATATTTATAGGCACCTGGATCATTGTATTGGACTTGCACAGCCATTAAGTCATATGTAGATAACATGCATTGTCTTTCTCACATCCAAACTCCGGTGAAGGAAAGCAAATGGATTAATATTTCTTCTTTCCTAATCTTACATACAAATAAACTAAGACCAAACTAGCTTTGTATTTTAGAAAGGAGCAAACGGTACAATTTTTTATAAAGGTAGACCAGTTTGGATTGATTTGTTGTTATTAGAGTTATATCTTAGTGAGAAGATGAAGATTACCTTTATGCTGGTCAGAACAGTTGTATACCACCTTTTTTTACTCAGCTAAATGAAGCTAGAAACTTCACTTCATAGTATGTTTAGTTACACAGAGCAGAGAGCACACAAAAAAACATTAATGCTCACATTCAGTGTGACAAGAATTCCAATGTGCGTGAGATTTACCCTTGTGTTTAGAGCTCTCAGTCAGATACACCTTCTTTGCAGTGTGAAAGGTAGTCATCCCTTCAACTATTTACACTGCCTCCGCTCTCACCTTTCATGTCCAGTATGGCTGCCTTAAATCCTCTCTGCAGGGATGTAGATGATGGCACAGTGTGCACAAACACAGGAAAGTCAAGACGAGAAAAATTAAGCAATGTAAGCTGGATCAGAGGATGAGAAAAGAGACAGATTGAGAAGCAAAGAAAAGGATATCCTGTTATTCTATCCTAACCATTAGAACTCTCTCTGTCCTTTTATTGTGAGTTTCTGCAATCAAAGTCTAATTTTAGACAGAGTATATAGAAGTGGTACCATTTCAATATAGTGTGGAGAGTCTTGTTGACTATTTAAATTATTTTTTAACAGTGAAAAGGTAATAAAAACTGAAGTCTTCATTTATTTCCTGTGTTGAAGACCAGCATAAATTATATGCATCAGTCTGGATTATAGTCATTTAAACAGAATGACATGACCTCTACTAACCGTGAAGGGTCTGAATACGATACCTTTAATAACAGTGTTCATTGATCAAAGCAAGCTCAGAATGTGGCTTTAATTCAGTACATTCAGTAATTGACTAAGTCACTGATGTTTTGTAGGATATTTTGGCATTTGAAATTACCATGAAAAGTAAATGCATTCATAACTAAGAAAGAGCTATACAGAGTAACCATTTTAAAGAGAAGAATAATCGATAATAAGAAGTAGCACTGCCCTTTCTTGGTTCACAGTTTTGAGTCATTGAAATTAATTACATAATAATGATTGCCTTTATTGAACATAAAGTTGTCAAGGAAATCAGAGCGATGGATATTGAATAGCACTGACTTCAGTTTTAAACTAAAATTCTAAATTCCACAGTTCATATTGTTTCACTGTTGTCCTTTTTGCTTTTCAAAAGATTCAATGAATGATTTCTACTTCTGTTCATGTAGGAAAAATGGCAATAACAAAGTTTTGTGTCCTTCTTTCTTTTTAGGACTACTTAAGATCAACATTTCAATACTTTAAAATATCATATGCAAAGTACAGTTCACTCCTTCTCTTTTATGTGGTTTATGAATATTTATGTCAAAAGAGTCATATAGTCCTTCCTCATAATGTTCACTTCAATTCACTTGGAAGTGTATGTAATTTAAAGCAAAGAACTTGTAAAAGTCCCTGGTTCTGGTTACAGTAACTCAGAATGATTCAGAAGATAAAATTGATCAGAACTTTGACTCCTTTCTAGTCTAAACTATTTTAGCTTTAGGAATCAGAAATCAAGTGGTAAGAGTTAATCTGATTACTTGCTGTTGTTAAATTGTGTTTCACTGGGTAAGTATATTTTTAGTCAATAGTCTGCAGAAAGAACTCTGACTGATGTTTCTATTCTACCCTATCTATAGAAACATCAGTCAGGTGATTTCTGAAATCATTTCTTGATTACAAAGCTCAATAACATGTCAGACATATTTGATCCTCTTCAGCCTTGTACATTTTTTAGTTTTCTGCACTATTCTGATTCAGTAGCATTTTTTATAGAGTTTAAACAGGTACAAATAACCCCACAAGGCTGTTGGAAATCAGGGTATATTATGCACAGTGTGCTAAAAAGCTATTTGTGAGCGATCTCTGCAGTGAGCTCAAAATCAGTTTGTCTTTCAAATTTCAGGGGAATGACAGTATAGATTGTTAAATCTAAGAAAACTGTGAGTAAGCATGGAAATATAAGCAGAGAAATTCTCATTATGGAACAATACAGAGACGTATGCATTTTAATAAACCAGTAGCAAACAAAAGAAATTAGAGAGTAAAATGGAATATAAGCTGCCCTGAGTACACATTTATTATACATTCTTTTCTGAGTATGCTACTCACACCTTAAGAAAGCTATTTCACTTTCATTTTTCAGGTCAGTTCTGTTTTCACTCAAACCAGGACTGCTAGTTTAAGTCACTGATGTTTGCTTTTGGGGGATATTACCAGGAGTATTCAGAAGTTTTGGTTCTAGCAGCAGTGCTGATATTGAATAAGCATCCTCAGGAGATGTCATACTGTGCCAACTCTTCTGCATTCAGTCTCTGTGATGTAGGCATAATTACACAATTTGAAGACTAGAAGCAACTTAAGCATCATGTTAGCTAGTATTTCAACTTCTTTCTTCATAGACTTAAATATTGTAGCTGCTGTGACTTAGAAATTGTCTGTAGTCCTAACTTTCACATATCATATTTCAGTTTTAACTCATAAGCCTTTTTGTCCTTGGTTACATATTCTAATTTCATGGCTATTAAACTTATATTTAATCTATGACTAGCTTCATGAAGTAACTGATATTCCTGTATAAAATCAGACAACATTCTAGACTGTGTTCACTGCATTCCTCCTTTTATGCTATCTCCTACTTCATGACGTTTCCTCTGAAACTTGTTCCAGAGAATTTTAAATTATTCCTCATAGTCAGAAGCTACAGAACATGTCTTCTCTTCTGTGTTGCAATACAAACTATTTGTTATCTTGTTTCCTTCCTCCATTTAAAAATATCGAAGATAAAGCTCCACACAGTGTTGAAGGATGTCCCACTGTGACAATCACAATGAAAGAAGATCCCCTCAAATTCAACAAGTAAAAGATATTTTAAGTCAGTGAAGATGTTATCATTGGTGGTTATAGAAGTAGACAAGGTGGTTGTTTTACCAAGTCATTCTCAGTGGGTGTATGGATAACAGTCTCTAAGTACTGTATGATTCAGTCTGCTGTTCTTGTTGCCTACTTAATCTTACTCTTTTTTTGTTGTTTTTTCTCCCCAAATGCTCAGTGTTTCTGTTCAAAGAGGCTTCTTTCACCTTAGTGCTCCATCAATGCCTGTTTTCAGGCAGGAGTACAAAAGCATTGACAGTTAAATTGCCTGCAGCCTTCATAGCATCCCTGTTAGAGGAGACTTGAAGAGCTTCCTCAATCCACAGAGCCTCCTTTTTTAACATCATCACTCAGGGTCTGGGGCACCAAAGCCATGTGTCTCACTCCTAGCAGCAGACTCTCTGTTGTTTGTCTGTTTCTAGATAACACTGTCAGCAGCATCAGAAGGGACATTACTGGTCGGCCCTGTTGCCGTACAGCTCCTACATTCAGTGTGGAGATTCCAGTCACCTAATTTTACCTTTCTGAAAGTTTCTTCTGACTTCAAGGGTTTTTAAACTTTTTTTTCTCTCAATGATTCTTTTCAAAGTAATTAAAAATCATTGTAAAACATGTCCTCACATGCAACCCAGTCCCTTAGTCTGAATTCACATGGCTTTTCTGGAACTGTTTGCAGACCTGTCTGAACCTAATCTTAGGTTTTTAAGCTGTGTTTTAAGGTTTCAACATTTTATCTGCACTGAAGAATATATACCCACTGTTTAAAATTCTGCAGTTTCAGTATGCTTAAGGCCTGCAAAATCTGCTCTCTCATGTCACTAATAAAGGTTTTATCTTCCTCTCTTTTCAAGTAACTGCTTCAATTCTTTTGCAGACATGCAAACCTCTCACATTCAAAATTTGCGGTCTCTACCTGTGCTTTATATTTTCTTTCCTTTGGTTCTTTTCTGACTTTTCAGTTCACTCCATTTGCCTTTTTAGGTCCTTTCTGCTTTAAATCCTTTTTCAGATCAAGTTCTCCCACAAGAAGAATCTTTCCTATTCCCTGCACTATAATGTACAAAGTCTGCTCTTTTTTTTTATTGTTTGGCTGGAAACATAGACAAAATACAAGAAAAAAGGTTGCATTTCATTCAAGCATTAGAGAACCATCAACCTGAAGCAAGTGTACAAGCAAAAGAAGCAAAACCATGTAAAAATTGGGTTAATATTCACTTCCCTGAAGAGTGGATACATTGACCTTTAAAGAGATTTGTCTCTAGACAGTTCTGTCAGGATTTCAACTTATTTTCTCCTTATACCTACATAAATCCTCTTTAAAATGCAGTGTGCACCCATTCCCTGATACAGTTGCAGCACAATTTCCTACTTAACTTTTTTCTAAAAGTTCCTTTTTAATGAGAATTCTTTTATGTTCATTACATGTCAGCAGATTCAGCAAAGAGGAAAAGGGAAAAGAAAAAAATAATATAAAATGCGTATACATATGCTTAGAATTCATGTTAAGAATTTGTCCTCTATACTGAATATTATAGGCTTTTACCTCTTTTTGTTTATTCAGAAATCAAGAGTCCTGGAAAAGTATTATTTAGGTCTCACAGTGGGTAGCTTATTTGAGAAGTGAGGTACATTGGCCTTTTATTTTTTTGTGTGCTCTCACCTAACTGAATATTGATTGGAAGTAGGTGCTTGTTTTATGATAATTGTATCAGATACAACTTCAGGTTGGCCTGGAGACCTCCTGGAAGAGCTACATCACAGGGGGATTTCATCTGTTCTTCAAACATAACCTGAGCAAAACATTTTTGAAAAGGCCATTTTTTTCTTGTCTTGCTGAAGTAAGAGGCAGATGGGCACACATGATCTAGTCTGACCCTCTGTATACCACAGGCCAATAGGGTTCATACAAATACTTAATTTCTGAAGATTTATTTAAGCCAGATGTTTCATTTCCAAAATTCCTGTAGGTAGAGGCAAAAGCAGATCAAAGCACCATCAGTATCTTAGTCTTCTTCATGTCTGGAAAACTGTTATGGTAAAATGATACCAGCAGGCAAATCATGTCTGACACAGCAATTCTTCTTCCTTCTCTGTTTCCTCATAAAATGTCTATCAAGCCTGGGAGAAAATGTCCCTATTTACGCCAGTACCCTGTGTTAGTCTGAGTAAGTGGGCTATACACTGCAGAGATTTTCTGTGTAACAGAGTTTACCCACACTGCTCACTATGCACCTTGGTTTAAAATACATATATATAAAAAGATACAGCAGCTGCTTATTTGTTTTTTGTCTACTACTTTGTCAGGTCAATTTTAAAAAGTCTGTCTGAGCTAGAAGAACCCATACTACAGAGAGACATTTCCTGGAGGCTGCTGAGGAGGAGAGGGGGCTGCAAAGTGTGATGGGCAGAGAAGCACAATGGAAACTGAGACTTAGGAGCCTTTGAAGAGATTAAGCTTATGTTAATATTTCTGATACCATTCTCTGGCACTGCATTCAGTTAGCATGGAGCATCTCCCATCTGCTCTATCAGACTCTCTGACCCTCTGAAACAGGGTAGCTGATTCCAGTGCATCCTTTGGGAATCATCTTTTGCTGTGCTGGCTCTGGAGACACACCTGGAGTTTGTCAGGGACAGCGTTGGCCTGCATGGAGCACAATCAATGAGTGCTTCAGCAGTTTGTCTGTGTAAATGAGTCCCAGTGCCCAACACTGTTCCAAGAGTGTTCCCTAGAGTTATCTGATGTGTCAATGTAGGCTCAGTCTCAGGGACTGGAAAGGGTGAAAGAAATTCTCTAGCTAGTAGTTTGCTGCCATGTGAAAACTGCTGCGTAACTCCCTAGAAGCAAGGACATGTTCTGCAGGCTGGGAGGGAGATGCATGAGGTTAAATAACTTTTTTTTTTTAATTTCCATTTTATCTTTCTTTCTTTGAGTTTTTGCTATTTGAAAACTGTTCTGTTCTTCATGTAATAAAATTTGGCTTTTTATAGTTAAAAGTCTTTAGATTTGCTTTAGAAATCACTATAGGAGAGGCAGATTCACATCAAAGCCTTGGCGAGCTACTCCTAACAATCTCTATTACTTGTGAAAGACAGCAGAGAAAAATACAGAAGTGCTACAGACCACTTGCATACAGAACAAAATACTTTCCTATTCCTGCCAGAATCCAGTTTAGTCCCAAAGGATATTTAAAAGTGTTTGTCTAACAATGCCACTTCCTGTTCCTTTCAGGCAAGATACTTTTTTCCTAGAAACAAAGGGACATAGGATGGTATAAAGATTCTTTTCACTGGTGGGAGCAATATGGGATTTATATTCTACAGTGCTTCTTGTTTGTAAACAAGTTAAGAGAAACTTAGGAAGGACTTACAAACAGAATGGTTTATGACATTTAAAACAATCCCAGTCTGATGTTCTAACCCTTGCACTAAAAATGCACCTTTACAAAGAGTCAAATGAATAGCATTTTGAAGCTTCTTTTTAATAAAAAAACCTAATGGGTTATAAACTTTCAAACTGCAAGTGACACAGCTTCAGGTGACTCTGAGAAACCCATATCCATGATTTGAAAATTGTTTGGTATATCACTGTTTTGAGTCCTAAAGCCTACCTGCAAAACATAATTAAGTCAGTTGGACTCCTTTTCCTGACAAGACAGACTTAGATCAGACCATTTTACAGCCAGTGTGAAACTTTCAAGAAAGTAAGTCTTTAAATGCCTTAAAACATTTTTTTCCCTTGTTTTTCAGGTATTTTAATTTTAATTTTCTTTTTATTTATTTATTTATTTATTTTCATTTCAGTGGCCAGACATGAGAAATATCTTCTGGAGACAGTATAAAATTTTAGACAGTAGAGCTTAAGAGGCATGTCAAACTCAGAGATCTGAAATTTAAAAGGTACCACATAATGTCATGTCAAGTTCACAGCTTTATTAAGAAGATGATGGAGGCTGATATACAGAAGGTGGTTTCCTTCATTTATCATAAATACTGAGGTGGAAGCTTCTCTTAACAGAACTGAATATCCATATTCTTCCACAAAATAATCACCTCACTTCTGGACGATGTAATTCTCTTTTCTTCCAGAAGTAGGTTGTGTGTATAAAGCCAAAATATGCTGGTGTGTGCAAGAGTTCAGAGATAGCCTACCTGCTGTGCTGACCTTTTCTGTGCCTTCAGTCTTCCATGACACACTTGTGCCCACCATTCTATTCACTTGGTCCTATCTGCCATTGCAGAGGGAAAAAAAAGAACAATTACACAGGTTGGTCTTTGAAAGTACCTCAATACTTTTCTTAAAAAGATTTAAAATAACTACAGCTGCCAGGAAGCCTGGTAGTGTGTCTTGGGAATTGCTGCAATTCAAACATTTCTAGGTGATGTCTTAGAGATGCAGTGCAACCACATACTCCAGCCAACAAGAAACTCCAATTTTTTTCTGCTTCCACTTCAACAGGCAAATTTTTAAACTCCAGAACTTCACTCACATATTTCTTTTGGTAGAAGACAATGTAAAGATAGCACATTCTTATGTGTAGGTGTAGTTCTACTTAGGTTTTTTGTACTTTGGTAATTTTAATCTATAAGATACATTTATCATTTATGTCAGGTAGAAGGAATGACATTTATGTTCCTACTCACCTCACCAAACTTCCATCCCCAAGGGAATAGAAAACATGCTAGCAAACAACTCATATATTATTGTCATCTCAGTGCCAGTGAAGCAATGAAAGACAGTTAAAGATTACTTTGAACTTGCTGCATGCTTGAAGGCATAAGAAGACAACAGGAACACCCAGTTGGACTGCTTTTGTTTACAGCAACATATTTTAATTATGATTTACAGTCACATAGGAATTCTGATCCGTTGGAAAAAGAGTAGTTAGGTAAGAAGAAAAGTAAGACCTTTATATGAAATTAAAACAAGCTTTCGAAAAGTCACTATGATAGAAATGGATTTTCAGGCTCCCTAGACAGGAACAGAAAGAATCAGGGAGTAACAACACATATTTTGGGACTTACACTTTTAGAGCATCTCTTGAGCTGTGTTACTTCCTTAGTGTTAACTGAGCAATAAAGACTTAAAGAAGATGGCGATATGGTCCTTTAAGATGTCTTTATAATTATTGTTTATTAATATAAAAATATTATTTTCCTAATTCTATGCTATCATCTTAAGATCTTATAACATTGTAAGTTTTCTTTCAGTCAGATTTTTATTTTCAAAGTTTAAAAACATTTTCAGGCTTGTTCCACACATCTGTTACTACTGGAAATCCTTTAAGATCTGCTTATGTGATTTAGTCTTATGACTGGGGAGAACAAATAACAGTTCATTATTTTACACTATGTTAGTGCGGAATTGGTTAGTAAATACTATTGACAAATTTCTCCAAGTGTGGGAACTATCCAGATGAAACTGAAGTTAATAAAAGTTTTTCTGTTAACATGAGTAAGAAGAGGTCTGAGCCCTGACAGAGCAAATGAGGTTGTCTGATTTCATACTGAGATGGACTTCTCCTGGTCTGGGACCTCATGTGCTAGTGCAGTGCTAACCAGGACCTCAGTTGTGCTGTAGGTTTGGGAGACAAGCTTCATAATCAAGGCTTACCACTACAGAATTTAGGCTTTCTTACTGACAATCTGCAAATAATGGCATTGAAAGAGAGAGACCCTTGCCTTTCTTTTTCCCTTCTGCAGTAGACTTGCGCAAAGTCTGCTACCTGGTGGATCTTGCAGAGCTATTACAGTTCACAAACAGCCATTTAATTTGTATGCAAAATCTCTTTTCTATGCAGTAGCTTCTACAACTAGTTACACCATATAATAAAAAAATTAAAAAAAAACCCACCCCAAAAACATAACAAATGCCAGTGCCCAGCAAAGTTACACACAAATAAAAATCTCACTTTGCTTAAAATATAATTGATATGAAGTGGGCTGTATCTCAGGCCTGTGGAACCATGGAAACCTGTAATACAATATTGCCATTGTTCGTAATGGGTCACAGGCTTTGTAATGAATTTGCAGTCTCAGGGCTGAGGCTTGATAGGCATATTCAGTCAAAACTTCTTGACCTATTCCAGCTTTGTCTTGTTTTATCTGTGACAATAATTTCTGTAACTGACCTGATGTTTATGTCTAATTTATTTTATTTCATAGGTTCATAGATTTGTAGAATCATTGAATGGTTTTCTGTGACTCCATGAGTCAGAAGGGATCTTTAAATATTATCTAGTTTCAGTGGCTCTGCCATGGTCAGGGACACCTTCCACTAGACCATGTTGCTCAAAGTTCCATCTCTGGGCCACCTGTTCCACTGTCTCTCAACTCCACAGTAAAGAATCTCTTCTTAATATCTAATCTAAATCTACCTTCTTTCAGAATTAATCTTAACTTTTGTCCTATCACTACAGTCCCTGGTAAAGAGTCATCTTTGTATGGCACAACCATAGCTTTACAATTATAACAGCAAGTAGCAATTTTTCTGTGTAGAATGAGGTATTTATGACTAGCATAATGATGCAGAGAAATACAAGCCTGGTACAAAAGCAGGTTGTTGAGTAGTGAGCCACAGGATGTAGCAAAGAAGAGGGCGGTCATGGAGTGATAAAAGAAGGAACACATACGGTACCAAAAATCCCACAGCTATTAACCTCTTTCACCCATAGTCAATTAAAAAGCAGCAGAACTGGGCAAAACTGGTTTTAAATGTCACAAAAAAACCCCAAATAAATGCTGTCTAGCATATGTAAAAGGCATCATATACAGACAATTCAGGCTGTAGAGGTGTAGATCAAATAAGAAAGAAAAGACTTAAAAATACTTTAAAAGTTTGATAGCAAACACACAGAAATTTCTCCAAGAATATCCCAGAGTGAGGAAATAAAGTATCAAAATGAACATTACATTCCTTCCAGAAAAGGACTCCAGGTGTTGGTCACTTGCCATGACACCCCACCAATGTCAGCAGGTTGAAACCACCCATGTTAGGACCCAGACGAGCCAGGGAAGGGTGAGCATAAACACCAGGTAAAGTGGTGGAAGCTAAGAAGTGTGTGTATACAAATTCAAACTGTACTGTTATTCTTTCTCTGTAACATTCAGATCTGGGCTAATAATTACTAGATTGTGAAGATAGCCACTATACAACAGTAAATTCTTTGCATTATATATACACATATACGTATTTCTGCTTTGTTCACAAAAAAGATTTTGAGTGTAATACATGCTCACAGCAATAATAATTGATGGGTTCAGGACTTCACACAGTAGACCAATTTTATCCTACCCCACCCTCTAATTCCTGTTAAGTTATGCAGCAATGCACTTCAGCCCAAACTTTCTGTCAATGTTGTCTAAAACCTGGAAGACTTTTTCTCCTGTGGAAGTGCTTCTGTACCAGCCTTTAGTTGCTTCTGCCCCACAGAGTCATCCCAGCTCACTTGTGAACCAGTGGCATATGCCTGCAAAGCATGCCACACCTGAAAGCATGAGTGCAGCACACTGTGCTCAAACCTTGACCCTTCATTCAGCAGAAGTCCTGTGTACTTCTGGAATGACAGAGAAGCCCCCAGGCATCTAATAAAAAATTACAGGCTGTACATATATAAATCTGAATCTCTGTTGTTACTAGGCATGAACAATGATTTTCATAAGATGTTAGAAACTGCTTCTCATAAATTAGTTTTTCTATATAATAATTATCAGTTTGTCCTTCTGTAATTTTATTTCTAATTTTCTAGTTTTCATAATATAATATATTTCTGGCTTATTTTAAGGATTCAGGATTTGGCTAATTTAACATTGTTGTTAACCTTAATTTTTTTAAGAAGACGGTAAAAGTCTAATCTTTGAGCTACATTTCAAAGCTGATTGTTTATAAAGCATGTGCTTTATTAAAATTGGAGTCTCAGAGAATGACAGCACAAAAACTAGTATTTCTTTCCTCCCTTATTTCCCCAGTGGAAGGAATAAGGTTTTCCACTTCAGTTAGTTTTCAATCTTCCTCCTGCAATATGATCAAACTGTTTCATGCTGGCCAAATTACTAGTGACATCTGAATGACATATGAAGAGATGTATATAAAAAGTGATTTAACAATCAGATTGAGTCCTAAACACAGAGCAAAGTGACTTTCAATGGACCAGTTCAAATTCATTCCCAGTATTATGAGAAAACTATTTCCACTATTTTTTGAACTAGTGTTGACAGGATATGTTTTTTTTTTTCCTGTCGTCTTAACACCTTCTCTAGCTGACTTGTTCCATTTCCTATAATCATATTTGCCCTAACAAGTAGTAAGTCAGTAAAAGTTCACATTCTCATCAGCCAGCACTGAGCAGTTTCCTAGCTAGCAATCCCAAATCTCTGGGTCACATTGCCAAAAAAGATTTTTATTGTATTTTCTGTACAAACTCTCTTGGTTCCTGGCAGTTCCTGCAAGAACTTTTCCAGAGTACACGACATTGAAGAAAACTCTGTGCTGAGATAAGGACAGTGCAGGTCAGAGAGTGGAGTTGCAATCTCAAATGATTTCTGAAGTGTTAACTTATGTGCTAATTGATAGAGACAGTGCTTTTGATTTCTAATTACAAGACTTCTTAGATAGCAAAAATTAGTGGTTAAGATACCTCTTATAATAGCTCAGTTTTGTTGGGTAGTGGAACATAAAATGAAGTTATAATGAAATAAAGGCAACTGTCCAGCAGAACTGTATGCATTCAGTAATTTAGGCCACACATTTCCATGTTGTGCACATAGCAAGAGTGGGTTACTGTTGTGGGCCTGCACTGAACTTGAGATGGAATCATCCATAGCACAGAAATACAGCCCTGACACAGTTGCTCACTTAAGAAAATAACTGGCACTCATTTGATGGACACAGGCTGCTACATGTAGCCCAAGAGGTTTCAAAGGCTTTTTGAAACATTTGCACAGTCTTTCTTCTCTATTATTATCTCATGTTAAATTGTGAAGAAAGTAGATGTGTCACTCACCTGTAAAGCTTTGTCAGACCACTTCAGCATCTGTTTTGAACTTTTTACTAGTTTTGAAAGAATTTTTGAAAGAATTATTTTATCTTGCAGGAAACTATCTGTTTTTTGTCTAAAGTATCCCTGGAGGCCACTCTGAGTGCCATTCACCCTTTTCATACACTGTCTTCCAAAAGTCCAAATTTACATTTATTCTCAGCTGGTATTTGGAGTGATCCTCCTGTCTACTGTGAGCTTCTCCCACAGACTCCTTAAACATCAGTAGAGCATGTTCAGTATCTCTTTCATTGAAATATGATTATTTGGATGTCCTTTGAGGCATGAGGTGGCACCTGATTTTACATATGTATTTTACTATTAGAAATATATATTTTCTCATTAATATCTGTGATAATGGGAAAATCTTCTATTCTTATTACTCTATTCCATCACTTCAGAGCTAACTTGTTAATTCTTCATTACTTCCAGAGGAAGGAGCTCCCAACAGATGTTATGAGTGACCTATTAAAAAAATGTATTTTTACAAACTTCAGTGATGCCACAGTGAGGACAGATGTATGAAAGAAAAATAATTTTCTAAAAGCCTCAATCAATTTATATCTTTCCTATTAAAATATTTTGAAGCACAAATACATCTTACTTTGCTTGCATTATGGAAGACTATTTCATAAGTTTTATGAACAAATGTTAGCGGGTTGGCTGTTTCTGTGTTGTAATTTCATTAAGTTTTCCCATGGTGGTATGAAGTATTTACAGCAAAGATAAGAAAGCTTTTCTGGAGCTCTGTTTTGCAGTGTGAAATACTTTTCATGCTCTGTTCTTGCTGACACTAATGGCAGCTGTATCGAGCTATGATTTGTCTTTCCATGCCTAATACTCTGTGCCCTAACCAGACTTAATCTTACAGACCAACAAAACAACAGTGAGCTACTACACTATAAATTTAAAACATGATTTGAATTTTATGCTGCCTTTGATCATAGCATACAGACATAGAAAACCCACTGCTCCAGATAAGAAGTCAGTCATAGACTGCATCCTGCACTTGGCAAAAGCAAAGTGGATGCCTGTAGAAAGTGTAAGATTGAAGACCAGTATGGAGCAGTGCTTTCTGCTGTGGAAGATGTACCCAAAGCACTGATGTATAGACAGATTAGACATACGTTCCATGAAATACCCTCAGTTTTCTTTGGATCTCTTTATACACTGATCTACCACAACATCCTATGGCAAACAGTTCCTGAAGAGATACATAGGCAATATGTAATGGTATTTCTTGCCCTTCCCCATAAACATGCTGCAGTACCCCTCACTCCTTATATTTTGAGAAACAGTGCAGAAGCATTCCCATCACCTTCTCAATGTCATCTCTTGCTTTAAAGACTTCTGTCCTTTCTAGCTTGAGTTGTGGGGTTTTTGTGTTTTTTTTTTTTTTTTTAACCAGGAGTTGAGTTCTTATTAAAACTAGTCTTCTTAGAAGTTTAGAAGTCATTTTCTTGCTGTTCCTTCTTCATGTCTTTCCTACTTTGGCATAACCTCATTCAGTTAGGGAATATGAAGAATATTCAGTCAAACCATAGGCACCTATAATGGCACAATGATGTTTTGAGTTTTCTCTCTAGTCCCTTCCCAGTAATTCATATTAGTCTATTTGCTGGACTTTTTTAACAATAACTGAAGGCTCTCTTAACATTCTCAGTTATTTTACTAACATTACTGTTTATGTTTGGTTAGGACTCTTTTTTCCTATTTACGTTATTTTCTGATGGACTACATAGAATTTCCATCATTTTATTGTCTGGTCACTCAGCATGGTCTTCACTTCTTCAACAAGAGATTTAGTTGTAACATTTTCAAATACTATCAGTAAATTTTGTCCCCCTGTCTACATCCTTTAAATCAGTTATGTATATGCTGAAGAGCACAGATCTCTTTGAAATTCTTCTAGAAAACTCTCTTTATTGATAAAACTGACCTTTTCCTTTTTCTTTCCCATCCTTTCATGAATTACGAATCAACAAAAATTATGTTCCCTTCCTCCAATACTATCCTGATTTGTTCAATAATCTCTGATGAGGGAAGCTGGCAACAGCATTTTAAGAATTCTAAATAATATTTATTACTGAAACACCGTTATGTACAAGAAAGGTGTCAGTTACTGTCATATGCCATTTTCCTTAATCAAGGACTCTCCTTGGCTACATATCAATACTGTCAATATTCTTAGCTCGATAATTACTCATCTAGCATTCAGCTAGAAATTACTTCAGGAATGGCTTTCAGCCTGTATTTTAAAGAAGAAGAAATGCAAAAATCACAGTGAGTTCTTATGCAGTGACAGCTTTTTAAAAGAAATGAAATGATTATATGATTCTGTGATACGTGTGATGAATATAGGAGTTACTTTACATTTATGAGGCAGATAATTTAAACATTCAGGGTGAGTCCAATGTGATTATGAAAATCAACTTTAACAATTCTTACAGATGTGGTGATATCTCCAAGAGTTCAGGCAAGAGATGAGCCTCTCATTGTTTTCCTTTACTGTATATGAATGAGAAATGGGAGACTTTTTTTCAGTAGTGTACTTTATTGTCAGTGACACAGTTGTATGATCCAGACATTTTTCTGTCTTTTTTTTTATTCTTGAGTAATCAATGAAACATGAGAAATGAGTTTATGGTGGTAAAACTAGATTCCTCTTCAATACAAAATTTCTGCCCAATTTATTCTTTATTATGCACTGTAAATGGCAGCAGCACTTGCTGCATAGAAATCCAATTATTTATGCACAGAACACTTCATTTAGCCTAATATGTCATAGACAAGAAAGTAACTCAAAGACATGGCAAATGAAAAAACAAACAAAAAAAACTTATCTGGGATAAAAACAGCCAGGACAAATGTTTTAATTCAGTGGAGGCCAGCTGAGATGGTAGGGCATGGATTATACTAAAAGTTTGAGGGTTTCCTTTGAAGAAAATTACAGCTAAGATGTTAAAAGCTTGGCATTTCACTTCTGAGATGATTGCACATGGTCCAGAGCTGGTCAAGACCAGGAGTTTAGAACTCTTAGGTGCATTGTCCTAGTGGCTTCAACACGGGTCCACTGAGGGGAAGAATAATATCTTTCCTCCCTTCTCTCTATTTTTGCAACCAGTTTTTCAACTGATCTCTCCAAGGCTGATACACGGACATGTAGAGGACCAGAGACATTGTCTTCATACTGTCGTGCTCTCTTGGCCACTTCTGTCACAGTCGGTACCTCATCACCTGTTCCCCAGACCAATGTTGACAATGTATGGGAATATGCTGATGGGGCACTCCGCACAAACTTCTGCAAGATGGGTTGCTGGCATGGGATTGCATCAGGGTTCACTATTTGCCTGTCACCATAAATCACCTGTCGCACAGCTAATTCTCTCATGTACTTAATACCTTTCTCCATGTGGTCCATTTGCTTGGACTGCAATCGATGTCCTCCTTATAGGGGTACCTGGATTTCACAGCTGACAAGAGTCTTCTCCAGAGACTGATAGTGTTGCTCTTTCTTGCAAGCTCTTGATCAATGCCTCCATCTCTGGCCAGGAATCCCAGCTGCCTGGCTTCTCTGCCATTCAGTTTGATGGTGTGGGCACCATTATCCCAGCATCGGAGTAGCCATGTGATCAGTGGCTCACCTTCATGGCGGCTATAGTCCTTTCTCAGATTTCTCAGCTCCTTTGTAGATAAAGATTTGTTGGTACCCTCTGCATCTGATGACTCCACATCTGATGGGTTTGCTTTAGAAGGACCTGCTCCACTGTCATCTGACCACACTGGGTGATCTGTTTTTGTTAGGTGTTTCTTTCCAGTTGCAGTGGCATCAGGCTTTGCATCTGGTTCTGACTCATACTCAGATTCAGCTTGAGAAGGACCGTCTCCCTGATCTGTTGCTGGACTTGGCTGTTTTGTTTGTTTTCTTTCCTTCACAGGAGCAACTTGTATAGGTGCAGTTTGAGTGGGAGTGGTCACAGTAGCTGTCGGTGTAGCTGCCGGCTTTGCTGCTGGATCTGGAACAGCTCCAGTGCTTGTTGTGAGAGTTGTAGCAGCAGCAGTGCTTGTTTTGAGAATAGGAGGAGCAGCAGCAGTAGCAGCAGGGCTCGTTGGGGGGGCCTGTGGAGACTGAACAGTTGCAGCATGTTTCCTGCATACAGAGCGTATCACGGAATGTTGCAGGGAAGCAGCACGCAATCTACATTTTTTGTTGGCTGTATTACTGCTCTGATAACTAATGTGATGCCACACAGTGAAGATATTAGAAATTAATAGCAATAATATGATCTTTTGATAATAACCATGTCCACAGTCCTCACAATTTGGAGTTCTAAAAACTGGTGTAGTCAGATTAGCATAGTGCGGAGCAGTATAAATTCCCGAGATGAAAACAAAAGTATTCCTAGTAATAAAATCCACTATGTAATGCCAGTAGTACCGAGATGCACTAGCTGCCCAATTCAGTGCAACATAAATCAGAGATAAACACCATAAGAAAGCAGAGGCTTTTGCCCACCACCCAAGCCGGAGAGCTTTCAGACAAACGGTGAGAACAAGAAAACAGTGACATAACGTGTACAACACATAAGGGAACAGTACAGCATTTAACTCCGAAAGAAATGCTAAAAAGAGACAAACAGACACTGCTCTCAGAAATGACATCATTTAGGCAGTCTGTTTTAGTTTCCAATTCTTAAAGACACTCAGGAAAAAAGGTGATACTCTCTGAAGTGAGAGAACCAGAATTTGAACTATTTCAGCAATCTATCTGAGCTCTGATCGTGCCCCATGTTGGGCACCAATAAATCTGTCACGGTTTAGGGTCAGGGCAGTCCCTTAGACCTATAACAGACACTCTCTGTTAATCCCCATCCCTCCCCAGAGGGGAAAGAAAAAGGGAATAAGGGAGAGAGAGACTTAGTGATTAGAAAAAGAAACTAGAACAGCTTTAATGAAAATTAAATTAATAATTATAAAAATTGAATATATACAAATATATAAAAAACCAGTATGGAACCCAACCCCCCCTGATGGTAATTACATCACCGTCACCACTGATGCTGTGCAGGCACTGGGGCAGTCCCAGACTGGGCCCCACAGCAGACAGCAGCTGTGTTCAGGAGATGGATTCTGCTACCAGGTTCAGGAACATGCAGACCGGATTGAAGGCAGAATGGACAGAGTCCTCCTTGGGTGCTCCAAGGAAGGAACTGAAAGAGGACCCGAGCCAAGCCAAGCAAAAGCTGGCAAGGCAGTCCAAGAGGGGAGAAGAGCCCAGAGACCCTTTGGATCCCACAGCTCTAAACCAAATATGGCGTATATGGGATAGAATGCCTCCTTGGTCAGTTTAGAGTCACCTGTCCTGTCCACTCCTCCCTGCAGGTGCAGCCTTTCACTTTCTGCACCCCCCAATGTGGTACACAAGACCCAGCAGTGGCCTTGGTCTGCACACCAATCCTTGGTAGTAACTCTAAACATGATGTGTTACCACTGCTAGAAGCAGACACTGTGAGAACAGGCTGCTGACTTCAGACAGTGCAGGTAGTTAGAAGAACTGAGATGAAAAGTCAAATTACTGAACAGAATTAGTTCTGTTTTCACTTAAACCAGGACATATGGATACAAATGGAGGATTAGACACAGGGGAAGATTATCTGGAAGTAAACTGCAATGTACGCCAGTAAGTTTTTAGCAGATTCACTTTGTTGCATACTATGCAGTTGGAAATAAGGATAACATTTCCACGTTCCATTTTGCAATCTATTTGCTTGTACTTTATTTTCTGAAAATTTGTAGCACACACTTTTTATTCTTAGAAGTGAGGTATTGTGTGTGTTTTTTTACTGGCTTTGAGTTGAAAGAAATTCTATGGGCAGATTTTCAAGGTGTCTGTTCTATGTGTGTATGCATACACATACAGGCACAGAGACATAGACACACATGTACACATCCATGATACCATAGAAGTTTTCATTTTATTTTGTTTTGTTTGCCCAACTGGAAACTGAAGACCTTCCTCTCTTCACTCTTCTCAGTAACTTTGTTTCAACATTTCCTCTGATAAACAGGATCTGGTAAGTGCAAGATCGAACACAGTATGGTGGATCAAAAACTGTGCTGGTGAATAATCAACTTTCTCAGAGTTCATTTCTAACTCATATATCCTTCTAGACACTTAAATGAGGCATTGTCTAAAGGAAGATACTGCCTTGTTTTCTCTTCTCCTGCCTCTTACACTGACAGCAAATGGGAGAGGATCTAACAAGACAATAAACCATTTTGTAAACCCTTTGAGAAATATGTGTCAATAATATCTTTTATCCTATTCAGCTTGAGCTTCAGAGAAATTGATAAATACACAGGCCTTTCACACCTATCTACCAAAGATACTATAGAGAAGTCTGTTTAATTATTCTTCCTTTGGATTAGGTGTACATATCATTGTGATTTAAATAGATTTCCTGGGAAAGGAAGATTTTCTTCAGCTCCACAGAACCATGCAGCTGCTCTTTGGTCCTTATTGCCCAGAACCTTGCCTCAGAGAGAAATCAAATAAGAGATGCTAAGGAGTAAGTAGATTACTGGGGTGACTTTATGATGTTTACTGAAGATTATAAAAAGATTATATAAGGCATACCCTCATTTTCTTCAATTTCATCTTGACCCAGTAAATTGTCCTTGTCTCTAAATTGGAGAGACATGGATTTGATGGATAGACCACTTGATAGATAAGGAATTGGCTGGATGGTTGCACTCAGAGAATTGTGGTCAATGGCTTGATGTCCAATTAGAGACCAGTGCTGAGTGGCATTCCTGAGGGGTCAGTATTGTCACTGTTTAAGACTTTTGTCAGTGACATAGATAGTAGAATGGAGTCCACCTTCAACAAGTTTGCTGTGTGGTGACAGGCTTGAGAGGTGGGCCTGTGCAAACTGCATGAAGTTCAGCAAGGCCCAGTGCGAGGTCCTGCACCTGGTTCAGGGCAATCCCAAGCACAAATACAGACTGGGCAAAGAACAGATTGAGAGTAGCCCTGCAGAGAAGGACTTGGGGGTGTTACTTTACAAGAAGCTCAACATGAGCCAGTAAAGTGTGCATGCAGCACAGAAAGCCAACAGTATCCTCAGCTGCATCAAAAGAAGTGTGACCAGCAGGCTGAGGGAGATAATTCTCCCCCTCTACTCCACTAACAGGAGACCTCACCTGGGGTACCACATTCAGCTCTGGGACTCCTAACATAATGATGTTGGATTGAGTCCAGAGGAGGGACACAAAGATGATCAGGGGGCTGGAGCACTTCTCCTATGAAGACAGTCTGATAGAGTTAGAGTTGTTCAGCCTGGGGAAGAGAAGGCTCCAGGGAGACGTTATTGCAGCCTTCCAGTACTTAAAGGAGCCTACAAGAAAACTGTAGAGGGACTTTTTACAAGGACATGCGGTGATAGGACAAGGGGTAATGGTTTTAAACTGAAAGAGGGTAGATTTAGATTACTGGTAAGAAAGTTTTTCACTATGACAGTAGTGAGGCACTGGAACAGGTTTCCCACAGAAGTTGTGGATGAAACCTCCCTAGAAGAGTTCAATGCTAGATTAGGTGGACCTTTGAGCAACTAGTCTAGTGAAAGGTGTCACTGGCCATGGGAGGGAGGTCATAGATAGATGACCTGTAAAGTTCCCTTCTAATCCAAATCAATCTATGATGCTATGATTTTATGTGCAGCTGCCTTGGATTCTCACCAAAGAACTATTTTTAAATGGACATTTTTATTTCATGCTTTACATAGATATCTTCCTTTGAGAATAAGAAATAGCTATCATAAAAGTACACTTTTTCTTTCAAATGAAAAAGCAGTTAGTATTTCACTACAATTCCCTATGTAATCATCACTTTTAGTATACCACTAAATTCATTATTCTTCAGAAAATATTCTCTGAACGCTTATGCTAAGTCACTGGATATAACTTTTATCTTTTATCTATTTACCATAAAAATAATTCTAAGTCAAAACAAAATTAAATGAAAGAGGAACTGTGTTAAAAAGGACATTTCAGGCAATTTCAAAACAATGTTTCCATTTCTACTTTTAAAGATTATCATTAATATTAAATATGAATAAAATGTAATTATTTTACATTAAAATAGAACGTGTTGTCTTGGAATACAAGACAGGTATGTTAGGAAGATGAAGTCTTCTAAAAATATTGATGTGAAAATTATGCTGAAATTTATTTTTTTTTTCTCATTACAAGTCCTGTTTTTCATAAAGTGATGTTTTCTGATTAAATGAATGTTTTCCCCTGAAAAGTTCCTGCTAGGTCTAATTTCATCTGAAATTACTTCTGCTGTATAAATCTGTGGTCCAACTTCAATTAAATTATCTTTTTATTGTCTCCCACAAACCAGGAGACAGAAGATATTATTGTCTCTGTGGAGACAAGTTTCAGACATTGCAACAATTTCATTAAAAAATAGCAATTAATTTCTTTATACATTTTTGCAAGATCTGTTTAAGTAATTATTAGTCTGAGATATAAAATAGAAAGATGTATATGAAATGTCATATAAATATCAAAACTTTTACTTTTGTCTGTTTTCTTTATAAATTTAAAGAGAAAGTTGACACAATGTTATGCTGTTAGAGAGAATCAAGTACCATAAAAATGATCTAACAACGATGATCAAGCACAGGAGAAGGTCATGCATTATAACAGCAGGAAAATGTAAGGTTTGAAATGCTCAGATTGACTTCTTTTATTTCAGTATAGCAGCAAAAGTACAGGTGATGTTTAAATTTTTGCTTTTTGAACACACAGCTTAATGAAAAAATTAATTCCGTATTTCTGCGAATACCAAGCAATCGGAGCATGTTTAAAATGGTATAAATATAACTGAATGTTACAAATATAACTATTATGCTTGTGAGGAAAATCTGTATTCTGTTGCAAGCTAAATGCACTTTTGGGTTTTGGTTTACCTGTTGGCAGAAAACTCTGGAAGATTTTATCACAGCTATGCAGTTGTCCTCTGTGTTTTGCATAGGAGCAGCTACCTCAGGAGAGAACCCTGCACCTCTAAAGAGCAAACTAAAACTAATCAGCACCAGATATTAGCCAGGCTGGTTGATGGGGATAATGTGAGCTGCTATGATTGCCACATATACACTTTCTTCTAAAGAATGACTCTAGATGTCATTCAAAAGCAGATACAAATGGCTTTCAGCTATGTACTAATTCCTCAAGTCTTTTACCAGCTTGTGTTATATAGCATTCACCCATTCTCCTTCTCATCCACAACTGCTTTTGAAGATTGGCTTTGCTCCTCTCTCTAGTCTTGGTTTTAATAACTCCACTGGAGTTATATATCTTCCACCATCATCTCTTCATTTAACAGAAAGTACAACAGGAATTCTGACAGGAGCAGTGCAGGTTTATATTATCATTGTGTGGATGACAGAAGCTGAAAGAAGAAAATGTAGAAACTGAATAATGAGAAATCTGTCTGACAGTTGAATTCAGGTAGGCTGTCATGTGCAGCGTGCTCAGCGACCTGCAGAGGTGTTCAGAGGGGTTAGCAGGTTCCCCTATCAGCAGAAATTTGGGGCTTGATGAAGAATCACAAATATCCTTTCTTGTAGTAAAGTGTCTGTCTCTTTCCCTTGAGCAACCTGTCATGGGAGACATGATGATCCCCCACCACCTTCACATTAGAGTCTGATTCTTTTGACCAACATAATGACAGTATTCCCAGTTGTATCAAAAATCCATGGTACTCTGGGGGACTTCAGCCCTGGGAGTCATGTGACAATGACTGAGTAATCATTTTCAGTCTGTAATAAACTCATGGAAGATGGGAGTAACAGGACATGTTAAGAGGCCTCTACATTCTTTACATCTTGACATTACTACAACTTAAGGTGCTTTTGCTTAATGCTTGGTGACAGCATTATAATCAGTTCAGGATTATTTTCTTTCCTATCACAGTTGTGGGTCTGTGACAAGTAATATAACGATATAGAGCAGAACATTTAGGAAATGTCAAATTATTTTTTTTTCAGGCCTTCTCCAGAGTATTTTAGCTTTCTCTGATGCTTAAAACATACAGTCTAATTTCAGACTGAACTGAATTCTTCTCTAAAGATAGTTGTGCTGCACTGGAAAAACTTTCTTCTACTAAATATTGATCATATATATTGCCTTTATGGCATTTAAATATGAAAGAATAAGTGGCCTGATAAACTAACTCAGCAGGGTGTATGTGGGGTGTAGGTGGGGATACAAATTTGTCTGCCTTTGCCAACCCTCCGAAGAGAAGTAAATTAGGTCCATAAACTAAGATACTTTGCTCTCTGCACAATCTTTAGCTGTTGATGAAACATGAATGATTTAGAACTTATATAAGAAATGCTGCATAAACCATGTTCTCCAGAGGCAGATGATGAGGATATGGCAGGGGCTACACACAGACATGGGGGAGAGGACACAAGCTGTGACAACTGTCAGTCAGCAATTTGCACCTTTTTGTGGAGCTATTTCATCACACACATGTAAGATGACCATTATTGACTCCAGAAAACCATTAGCATAAAGCTGTGCAAAGATGCTTTCTCTGCTGTCCACACATCCAGATGCTGAAGGCCATGCTTGTCTAGACACAAGTTATTATTACTCTGAAAGAAGCCCTCGTGTATTAATGGTGGGATTTAGCAGTCATAAACCAACTGCTGGTGCTGTGGGGTGATAGCAATTTAGTAAGAAGCTACTTGCTGGCCCAGAAATCGTGGTTCAGTATGAATGAATGGGATTCCAGCACTCCATGGGCTGCCTCACTAGTGCATGTCTCTGGGATCCTCCTACCCTATGCTGCCTGTACATATTCATTTTAGTCTAAAGTATTTCAGTTTATGATCTGCAGACCTTGAGGCAGATTCATGTACATTAGCACAGATAATTGCCTGGTTGGGTGCTCAGTAAATCTACTATCTGAATGTCTGGACAGAAGGGGCTCTATTTTATTGGGGTAGTGTGAATAACCATAAGATTTCAGTGTTCACTGCTGTTTAAAAAAAGTGTTACAATACACTTTACTGCTTTGACTAATGAACCTGAGCCTTAATATTGGAACATTTCATAGAAGAAATTTTAATTACATATGAAACAGCTGTGAATTGGTGCTTAAATATGCATTTAATGATATGAAAGGAACATTGCTTGGAGCCTGCCTGAATGTACATGTGTCCCTTGTCACTCATTTTATTAGGACATGTAAAAATGAGAAAAAACTTCTGTTGAGGAGAAATGTACTAGTGAGTGATTTTCTAGACACAAGTCAGAAAAATTAAAAGTGTACTATTGATCCCTATTGATCCCTAGAGCCTAAAAAGCTCTAGAGAGGTTTTTTATCAAAATAAGTATGGTACCTGGGACAGAATCTGAAAGTAATCTGTAAATTTTGAAATGGAGGAGATAAAGGGTTACTTGTTAATATAAAAAGGATGCAATCAAAATATATTGACCTTTCTCTTTCTGTGAGAAGAAATGGTGACTGGATATTTACACAGCACAGAAAAGCTGTCCAAATAAATTTGGGAGTTTGAATATAATTTTATTTTAATGGTGCTGGGAGATTTTGTGGTTTTTTTTGTTTTGTTTGTTTTTTTTCTCAGAGGCAGACATCAGATAAAGAGATGAGATCAAAACAGAAAATCACACAGGACCATGCAAGACTTACAGAAGTTTTTTTCACAAAATGCTGTTATAGCTGAAAATCATCAAAATCTCAGTGTTTTACAACTCAGTTGTTCTAAGAAGATCAAAGAAGCCTGAAGAACTGTTTGCTCTATTTAGAAGGAATATCAAGCATGTCAGTGGACTAAGCTTTTATTTCACCTCCAGCCAGTTCCTTACCGCACCATGACATGTCACAGGCTGATAGGTAATAGAATTAGAAGAACCTGAAGTCTGTGAATAAGGATTTCATAGATTCAGCTCAACAATGATTGAATTTCTAGGAAGCCAGGTGGATCTTTTGGTTTATCTCTGATTACAAAAGGCAGAGCAGGACATCATGACAAGCACGGAATTATGCCATCTTGAGAGGATTTTCCTCTCTAAACATCTCTTGCACTGTGAATATGAGAAGGTAGATGTTGCTCACTTCTTTTCAGGCTGCAGCAAATGTCTCATTGTTGCACAGTAAGCCAACATTCTTCTTTTTTTTTTTCTTGCAAGACTCCCTTGCATCATTTATCTTGAAGAACTCAGGAATTAAAGTGTTGTGGAGGAAAAAATGTTTGCTGTCTAGAGAGAACAGCATGGTTTAAAAGCTTAGTTTTAATATAGCCTCACTATATTAGTCAAAGCAATTATGAAATGTTGGAAAATGAGGCTTCAGACAGTCAGGTAACAGACAGTGTTATAGAAGGAACATAAAATCTATTCTTTCTGAGGATGTTGCATTTACTGAGTAAATTGAGCACCTCAGAAATCTTCCAGAGGGACTGAAAGAGAAAACAGTAAAAAGTAACTGTTACTGTGCTTCATGATGATTGAAGAAATGCAAATTTTTTGGAAAAAATTTTAATCTTGCTTTGAAACTGTAATTTCAGTGTAAGAAGAAACATCTCTCAGAATGTGTTAGGCCACAAATGTTCTCCAAGCAAGCAAAAGCAGACACATTATTACAGCACTGTTTGCCTTCTTGTGCAAAATATCAATGTATAAACCGCAGGGAGCTGTAAAGCATTGAAGTCCTAGAGTGTTTGTGCCATTCAAATCTAGCTCAGTTATCTGTCTTGATCAATGAATGACTCTTTTATGGTTTGTTTCCCCATGTTTTCCTCGCATAGAAATAAGGGCTTAGGGATAATACATACCTGGGTGCCATCCTAGCAGAGGAATGAAGTCCATAATAATCCAGAAAAGGGAAGTTGCACTTTGTGAAAGCTGATGCCTCACAATCCTTACCACAGAATTTCAGTAACCATGTATTCAAATGGAGCTGATGAGGAGTCATTAATACCAAAGCCAAATCAACAGTTGATGTGGAGCAACCAATACTTAAACACTCAGGGTAACGTGAGGCCTGGTGAGTAATGAAATGCTCTTGTCTATGCCTGATTGCAGTCACTGTAATTGGCTTGTTTATGTTGAGATTCACATAAAGTCTCATAAACAGCATTTCAGAGAAATTTTTAATTTAATGATCAAATATCAACAAGCCAAAAAGCTAATTTTTCACTTGGTATAAAGTAAAATTATATTATACAAATGCTATTCCAGATGAAGATTCAGTCAGTTAACATGGCAGTCCATTAAAAATATTGAATACTATTGAAGTGGGGAAAGATTGCTAAGCACCAATTTCAGGCTACCTTTAAGAACACCGTATCTGTAACAGCTGCTAGTTGTCAATTCTCCTGAGAAATGCACAAAAAATGTTGTGCGTGTCAAATGGCCCTTTACACAATGAGCTCTCCAGCTTCGGGATGATATATTTCTTAGCTGAGAATTTTCACTTGTTTCATCAATCAAAGCTGGTGCTTATGTCCCATTTAAAAAGATCAATAAAAATCTAGTGTTAGAATGCAAGACTTAGATATAGTAAACAAAAATAATCTTTCTGGTTTGGTTGCTGTAAGACAGCCCTAAAACTGATGGAAAATGCAGAAGAGGACAGAAGAGAAAAGAGATTATTTAGAAAAAGTACTTTACACCATAGGGTTATCATTTTTATTATTATCCCACAACCTATAAGCCTCCCAAAAGACCTGACAGTGATCCAATGAGTGTGGATTAATATAAGTCAGGTACAATGTATCTTTCTCATGCTATGTGATTTATAAAATATACTGTCAGTCTTAGAAATTAAATAGATGATCTGACTTTTTGATCGAGCTGCACAGGAAGGACAACCTAAGGACTAAAAAAAAAGTGGCAATTTGGAGATTTCCAAAAGTGGTGTTGTACTCCTTCCTCTGCATTATTTTTCCAGGAGCCCTACTGCCCAAAAAGGAGAAGTGTTGAAACCAGAGTCCTCAAATGCTAGTTATAAATAAAAACAAAATGAAAGAGGGGTGATAGGGGGATGACTGACAAAACAGTAAGGCGCAAAACAAGACAGGAGGAAGAAGGAGAAATCAGCACAGAAAGGATGTGGTTTGAAAGCACTGGCAAAGGTGAGAGCACTGCTTGTGGGAGGACCAACTCCATGGGCTTGTGCCCCAGCAACAGCTGGGAACCACGGCACTGCTGAAGAGGATTCCTGCTAGCACAGTGACAAAGAGGCCTAATGGAGTGTCTGAAAAAGAGATTAATTTCAGCCCACATTGTCTGTCTTTATGGTATTTGTTTTGAAATGGGGTATTCACTTCTGTGGTTTAATGATTGGCCTCTGTGCTACCAACAAAAACCCTGCTGTTTCCACCTGAAGCTGGTCTAAGTATTTAAAGTAGGCTCAACTGAAGGTGCTAGAAGCAGCTGAAAGAAGCTTTGAGATTGTTAAAGGCAAAGTCAGGCAAAAACGTCAAGACAGAGTTGCCCTTCAGCCAACATTACTTTCTGCCTCTGAAACAAAAATGAAATCCTACTGTTTCAGTTGGTTGAGTTCACATACTGTGGGAGAAGTGGGGAAAAAACACAAGCTTCACACACACAGAACGTTTTGAAAGAAGAGGAAGTAAATGTGCAATAACATGGCAAATTTCTCTCAACTGTGAAATAGAGAAATTTTGCATTCAATGTAAATGCACCACATGACAAAAAAAGAAACAAAAGCTTTCAGCCTAGGAAGGCTTGGTCTGCAAAGAAAAAGCCCCAAACAACAAAGGAAATCCACCAAAACCGAGTTCACTGATGCAGCTCCTGTTCAAGCACTTGTTAGAGCAAAAACCAGATCCTTTCTTTAATGAGTGCCTTGACACTTCCACTGGCATGTCCCCACTGAACTGCTAAGGCCCTGGATTTTCCAGGCTGTCTGGTGCTAATGTGACGTGCACAAAAATACTTACTCATGAAGCCCCTGACTCCCAGCTGCTGTGGTGGCACCTGCAAGGCTGTCCTGGGAAGAGGCTGAAGCTACTGATGCTCTCACTAAAGCTTGCTGAGGGCAGGCAGGCTGCATGCTCTGACAAGTGTTAGGCAACCCCAGCATTTTGTTTCTTTCTGCCTCTGCGAAGGAGCCTGTCAGTGTTACCTATAAAATCAACTCAAGTATAATCACAAATAAGAACTTCAGATTTTCCAATTTTGCTTGAAGTTTTATTTGACTGAAAGAAATTACTGAACTTTTTTAGAAGTCTGAAAACACTTCCACCAGTATAAATGTTATATGTCCAACAGCTTTTTTGTTTTTTCCAACTCTATCACTAGTTCCACCCAGGTGAGCACCTCCCAAAAATCTTGCCTCACAAATTCCAGAACTGTTTTGAGGTCTCTGAAAGCCATCAAAACACAACACCTGTGGTTCTAGTTCCTTAATTAAATGTTACACTATGAGCTCAGCTTTGACACTTTAAAATATTTTATTCATAATATTGTTTATAAATTCTCCTAATTTCTAACTTTTCCAAAGTTATTTTCCCTTATGTTGGATCTTGCCACTTATTTCCTTCACTCTTCATTTAAAACTCAGTGTGTTCTAGAGGAGAAAAAAAAAAAAAATCGATATATTAACATTTATACAAAAATATTTATATATTAATGAAACTGTATTTTCAGTATTATTACATTATCTCTTTCTCCTTGCCTTTCCATCATTCCTCTTTTTCTCTCTTTATACTGTCATTTCTTACTTCTGTTTTATCTGCAGTACTGCTTTCTTCTTCCCGGTTTTCTTTATTTCAGTCCTTCATACTTTTTCCTGCCTACCTGCACAAAACTGCACAAAACATTAATGAAGAAAATGGTTGGTCTGTTCTTGGAATCATTATTGACAAGTAGATATGAATTTATAAAATTTAGATTTAATATAGTTAATGATCAGATATTTATTTCTCCATTTCTCCAGAGATAGAATGGGAGACATCTTCTTCTCTGTACAAGATTATGTCATTTTCCAGGGCACGGGAACTAGAACATGCCATCCCCAGCTCCCATTCACAACAAAAAGATGTGCCTCTTGTGTAGCAAAGCAAATGATGTTGCTGCACAGCAGTGCTGTGAGATCTTGCTTCTGGGGATGAAGTACAGTGAAACCATTCACTCAGCCACAGACTTTGCTGGGACACAGGAAATCTTCACCCAGAGTCTATACTTTCACATTTGTCTGCTTATGTTCCAGCACACTTCCCCACAGAAAAAGCACATACTTGCTCAAACAGAGATTCTGACCAACTCAGGACAAACTGTAGCAAACTCTGCAGGAGATGAGAATGGTTAAATATATGACATCACTTTATCAGGCTGCATATCATTTGTGAAATGCACTAATGTTGATTATGACCCTTCATCATTTCTTCAATTCTGTATCTGTCAGAGGAATGGTGGATTTACTCATTTTAAAACAATTAGCTTATAAGTCTTTTGGGATGATTAATCATGAAGAATAGGCCTGGCAAATATAAACAAGGCTAATGATGTTCTACAGTCATTTTGCCGTTTCAGTCTGGTATTTTTTGGACAACCAATATAGTGGAATAAGAGGCAAGGTTGATAGTCTTGTTTATAATCATGACTATTATAGTCCTTTCTTTGAGTTGCAGTTCTCAACTCCCTTAAAATTTTGGCATACTGAAATTTAAAACTTTTCCAATTTTTCATTAGCTGTTTTTTCATACTTTTATATTTTCCAATTTCAGACATTTTCAATATTAGAGAAATATAGGGGGGTTTTCTACATTAAAAAAAATAATGCCCCCCTACCAGTACTTTGGCAGTGGAGCTGTATTTCAGAATTTGCCAGATGCATACTTTGTATCAGGAATAAGCCTTTTGTCATTCGTGCATAAAAACTATATGGGGGAAAAAAAAACACAAGCAAAAAAAACCCCCAAAACAAAGAAACAAATAAACAAACAAAAACATAATTGGGAGAAAATATACATTTTGAGGAAAACATAAATAATCCTTTTCACAGTAAGTCAGTGAAGGGACAGGAAGCCTGGACAAGGAGTTTGTATTAGACAAGAAGGATTTCCTTCCAACCCTCAGCCTCAATCTTTCTATCTGAGGTTCTGAAATGTGAACTCATGTGTAAAGGTTCATAAAACAATTAATGTCATGACTACATTCTGTGTCTTTCAATGAAGTAGAGGACATCAAATGAAGTTAGTAGAAGCCAGGTTTAAAATGAACAACAGGATTTTAGTAAATCACCATATTCTAAAATTCCATTGATAGGTAGAAAAGTACAAAAAGCAACTTCCCCTCCCCCCTTTGCTTTGTTTCCCAGATCAGTGAAAGAGGAATAAATTGATATTAATTTGTAGTGTGATAGTGATTTCAGAAGACAGACTGAAGAAAATTCCATCTTCAGTCTTCTACAAACCACCTCTTCAGACCTGGCATCACAAAATTTTTGTTCAGTAAAATCATAAACCAGACATTTGTATGATACTTCAGGAGAGAAAAGTATCCATTCCCTATGTCACAAATAAGATCAACTTTGAAGACCTGCTGTAGAAACTATATAGTTATAAAACCCATAACAACACAATATATACCTCACTCTCCCTTTCTACTGCAGAACACAGACCCACCTCCAAACATTTGTATTTCAGTAACTAAACAGGATATTTCCAGAAACTTCTCTGAACTGCATTTGGTAAGACATTGTTCTTTAAATACCACTGCACTTTCAAATGGACTAACTTATTCTTCAGTCACATCAAAAAATGCTGTCAGCAAGCTTTCATTGTGATAATCTTACATCCACAGAAAACTAATGGTTTGAAGGTACACAGAAATTTAAGCTTAAAAAGCAACTGTGATATTGACCAAATATTTTAATGAAGGTTTTAATTCAAATTTATATTACACAAAACCCAGGCCCTCAATATTTGATATGTGATACTTTAGAATATTTGGAGTCTGGGGAACCAACACTGCTAAATTGGAACATTTGAAACCATAAGAAGCTGCTTAAAGCTGAAAATGATGACAGGAGCCTCTAATGAAACATATGAAAGTGAATTGTCTCAACTATGAAAGGATGTTTTTGCCCTTTGGATCTGACAATACAATCACTGCAAGGCTGTTGATTTTATAATTGCAAGAAAGACAGGAAAACTCTCATAAAATTGTATAGTATGCTATAAATGATAAGGATTATTACATTTCCTATCAGTTCAGCCACAGCAGTACTGAGTTAAGAATGACAATTATTTACTCTGAGTTATAAAAGAAGTCAATTATATTGGCAGTCTTGGCATGAAGAGTAGAATAAGAAGGCAAATGCCTAAGGCAGCAGGCTGGGGACAATGACTTGCACACCTGACAGTGCTTGAAGAGATGACACAGGCTCTTCTGGACTGAACTATCACACTCAATTCCTACCATCATTGATTATTACTGTGGTTGTTGCAGCTGCAGAAAGGGTTGAGCTGCATAGGATTTACTCTTTGGAAGGAAAAGTAGTGTCCCCTTTCTGCAGAAGTCAATGGGTCCACTTGCATTACCGTGCTTCATGAAGTGAGTCATAGAGTGCATGAACAGCATGTCTTTCGGATGAGGCTAAATGGTAAAATGTGCTCCAGGAACACGGCTAATGCTCTCCAACTGCTAATGGACAGTCAGTCGATGGGATCTAACTAGAATACAAATAGGGGACAAAAGTACAAATATAGACCAAAAAAAAAGATCCGACATAAATACAGAGCTGTGATTCAATCCTCAGCAGTAACGGTTTTGCTCTACACTCTCCTTTCCACTGCAATACCTGCCAATGTAGACATAGCCATAGACAAAAAAATGTCAGACTTGAAGTTGCCTCAGGTCTCTGAAGTTGCTGTTTGGTTTCCCCACTAACCATTCTTTCAGACTCTTTTTAGGGATTAATAATGTGGTTTCTCCTCACAGTTATTACTCTATGCTAGGAGAAATTTGGATGATAGTGATTAATTTGATACTTATACCAAAGACCTCTATTTTGAAACTTGAAACAGGTGTATTTATGCATACTATACTGAAGATTGGTAATTCTGGCTTGGAAGAAAGACAAAAGGATCAGTACCTTGGTTTTGGTACTTAGTAAGATATGACAAAGTTGGGATCTCCTAATGATGGCACTTTCTCTTGTTCTTGTGATTTTTTTTGATGAAAAAATATGCTTCCAATAACAACAGAGTTAGTTTCAAGAGCTTTTTATGTTGGACATTATGTACGTCATTTAAAGTGAAGAATGTATGATTGGTCTTACTGGGATCCAAAAACTGCTGGAACATCAGGCTTGGTTTACCTCCACAAGGAGTTGGCCTTTTTTTTTTTTTTTTTTTTTGTGTTGATGTGCTGCTCATCTTCAGCTTTCCTGTAGGTACAAGAAATGGCTCATTTAAAGCATAACAACTATGGAAACCTGAAAAAATAATCTTACAACTGTTTCTTCTTTGAGACACCTTCCTGTGGAAGTTTTGAGTTGACTGAACAACTCTGTAAACCATCACCTTTAACTATGGTTATATGAATAACTTTTCATGATCTCCAGCTTTCTGAAAGAGATCTGATCACTGGATTAAGAAACACAGCACATAATCTCAGTGAGAGTGGTCACTCAGTTTTCTTAACAGAAGTCAAATGCCTAACTCTTTCATCACTCTATGATGCTCTTTCTTTTGCCATGTTAAGGAACAATGACACATTGCCACCTGCCTGCCAGTAAAGCAGCTGTCAAAAAATGGGCAGGGCCATTCACTCAAGGATTTTGTTCAAGTGCATAATGAAGCAGAAATGGTACCTCTAGCCGTGGAGCGCTCTCAGGAATCAGGCATCCACCATGAAATGTTTGATAAAATTTAGTCACAAGCATCCTCTCATATCTTTCTTATTGGGGTGCCAGCAGTCTGGATCCTGCAGAACAGATTAACTACTTCAGTCAAGATAGCACCTCCACAGACAAGCACCTCTCAGCTCTTACAGACCCAGGAGAGCACTGGGAGATAAAAAATATGAAAGCACAATAGTATAATTAGGGCTTTCAATATTGTACCATCCAGTTGTTTTCTTCATCCTCTGGCAACATGTAGAAGCCAAAGAATAAGCCCAACACAGATATTCCACCACTACCTCCTGGCCACGGTAGCTTTTTGGTTTTGTTTTTTTTTCCTTTATGCGGCCAGTTGCAGCAGCAGTTACCAAGACCTCCACAAATCCTCCTGCAATCAACTTTCAATTTTTCATAGTGATTTTTATCTGTAAACCACCAGTACCCATTCTTGCCTAATGCACATGAACAGCTCTACCCCTTAAAGCTTTTACTTTTATCTGTTCTCACCACTTTTTCGATCAGCTTCAGAGCAAATAAAATCTTGTGCTTTCATCTTGCTTAACGCAGCTTGAACACTTACATTTCTACAGCAACTGGCATGTTCCCCTAACCTCTGAAAGGTCTCTATTTTAAACCAGCAATAAACACAGCTCAAGTTTTGTAGCATCCTGTCACAGTGGCAGAAAACTCCAGCTGTGACAATCGACATACTGATTTGCCTCGCTTTTGGTTTTTCTAGTTTGGCTGCTACCTTGCACAGGTTTTCCTTCTTTTGTCCTGTGTTTGGAAAAGAGAAGTTTCATGAAAGTTATCTTCACTGATTGCTCAGGGTCCTTTCTTTACATGTGGAATATCACATTTATTTCACTCTTCTCTCTGGTCTTTCTGTTGCCTGCTTAGATCTCTTTGGTTTTTTGGTTACTCTTCAACTTTTATGAAAAATCCTCAAAAATTACTAAAATGAAGTTACCTGAACTGACTTCCATTGGAAGCACCTGTCCTTATTTTGGAATGATTTTTTCTGTCCATCAAAGTACAAGTGTGTCTATTGCAATTTATAGCAATAAACTAAGAAAGCTTAGCTGAGCTTTTTTATTATTTTTATTTTATTTCATACATACTTCATATGTGAATGTTTACCTCAGAAGTACTTCATTGCCAGGCTTCAAAATAACTGACAAGCTTTAATTTTTCACAGAATACAGGATTTTAATTTTTTTTTCCTATCAGTAATTTTTAGTTCTTTTTATTTTTGACAATTACCTAATAACTTGGGATAAGCATAGCATCTTACTTTAGAACAGCTAAAACTAAATGAATGGCACAAATTGAAAAATAAAAGTGTTTGAGATGGCCTACAATTAGAATAACTTTCCTTGCTATGTCAATCTAACACTGAAATCAAGTACATTTTGGAGGATTTGTTATTTTACTTCTTCTACCTATTCATTTTGAAAAGAATATATTTTCAAAATCTGATTTAAAAATATTGAATGTAAATCTGTGTTCATATACAGGCTTTATTAGAAAAGAGTAGTGTTTTTTTAAAAGGAAAAAAAGATGTTGCCCAGAAAACGTATATACCATACAACATAACCTAGTAATCCAGTGCCAACAAAATGAAATAAACATTTCCTGAGTAAAATCAAGATAAAAACTTTTCTATATGTTTTCTAAACAATTGATGGTGCATGTTGAAAAGCTACTACTGTGGTGATCCTAACCAGGCAACCATCTTACACCTAGAAGTTAGTAATCTGTTAAAAAGTTCATCTGAGGCTTATTACAAGAGGGGGGACTACAGTCTGATTCCACTGGGTACCAACAATTGCAATGCCTTCCTGTTCTTGTCTTTATCCAAAAGTGCATCAAGAAGTTCTTATGTGAGCATCCTTTCTGTTTGACTGCAGAAACAGTAAACAGAGTTGTTCTCATGTAAGAAAATCCTATAGTAACTCAAATGACCAGAATGGGGTCATTCTTCCCACAGTCAGGGTCCGTGCAGTGTCCTGAGCATGGACTGGAGAACTGTTCAAAGCTGCACAGCTCAGGGTTCCCAGCATCTAAAGGGATGTAAGATTGTATGTACTCTTCTTTCTTTCTTTACAGCATTAGTTCAACTAAGTATCATTTGAAAAGATAATTTACAGAGCCTGAGTGACTTTCTTACTGGGCTCATAACAGACCAGTATCACTTAGTGCAAAACAACTACTTAGTTAAAATGACTATTTGAAAACAGCAGGACTATCTAAATGGCAAATGGAAATCAGGTTTTTTCATAACCGTCTAATTTCTATTTTCCTCTTCTGTGTTTACTAAAATCGCAAGCACCACTATTTGAGTAAGGGATTGAAGCCCAGCACGTTTGCAGTTATTGCTGAACTTCTGATTGGCTCTGAAATATATTTCCCCAGGAGCACTTTCAAGGGGCATTGAGAAAATTAGCTTAGACAACCTGCTCACTCCAGTTTTAAGAAATGTTTTTGATGCAGTCAAATGCATGCAAATGCCTTACAAAAATATTCTTTTTGAATCTTAAATATTCCAGACATTTAGTCCAAAACACCTCTGTAGCAATTACATATAGCCATTATGGGATGTAATTCTGTCCTTAGGGCCCCTCAGTGCTAGCTCTAGAGCTCATATTGGCAATACCGGCAACAAAACTTTTCATCTACTTGATTTAGTGACCATAAGACAGGCAAGGGTTTGGACTTGTACTGTTTTTTCTTTGGCTGTTGCCTATATGCATACATACCCATTGTTAGAAATGTGCAACTAATAGTATGCTACAGAGAAAATATACCCTGCCTGTTACTGCAGATTCTCTAATACACTGCAAATTCAGACACCAACTTGCATTTCGGTCACTTATTCATGTATAAGTTCCTTCAAAGCCAATGGCTTCATTTTCTCTTCTTCACTTAATTCTCGTGAATATGGCACTAATGTATGGCAATACTGCAAGCATCCAAATTGAGACTGTGCAGCAGTGGTCTGTACTGGGTTTGAATCAAAGGAAACTTGCCAGTAATCTTTTTTGCTTTCCCTGAGATACTCTCACTTCCTGTAATCACATATATCGCAGTCTACAAGATGGTAGGGACTTCTGAAGACTACTCAGTCCGAGTACCTGCACACCACAGTCACCTACAGCAGCTTGTTCACAGCTGTGTCCAGTCAGACTTTAAACATCTCCAAGGATGGAGACTCCACACCCTCTCTGGGTAACATTCCCAGGTTTTGACTACTCTCACAGTAAAGAAGTTTTTCATTATGCTTAACATAGCCTCCTATATTTCATTTTGCACCCATTGTCTCTTGTCCTGTCACTGGATACCACTGAGAAAAGACTGACCACTTTTTATTTTGCAACCCCTACCCTCACTCAAGTATTCATGCACACTGATAAAGTGTTCAAAAGCCTGCTCTTCTTCTAATGCAGCCCAGAGGCTGTTGACCACCTTTGCACCAAGGGCACATTGCTGGCTCATGGTCATCTTGCACCAGAACCCTCAGGGCCTTCTCTGCCAAGCTGCTTTCCAGACACTCAGACCCCAGCTTGTACTGCTGCATGGGGTTATTCCTCCCCAGGGGCATGACTTGGCATTTCCCTTTTATGAACTTCATGAGATTCCTCTGTGCACATTTATCTAGTCTGTGGAAGGTCACTCCAAATGACAGCCAAATCATTCAGTGTATCCACCACTACTCCCAATTTTGCATCATCTGCAAATTTGCTGAGAATACTCCCTGTCCCCTCAGGCCATAAATGAAGACATTAACCACTATTGGCCCCAGCATGAAGCCCTGGAGCACACTGTTAGTGCTTCATCTCTGTCTGGACTTTGTGTCACTGATGACAACCATCTGAGTGCAGCTGCACTTTTCAATTCATCTCACTGTCCACTTATTTAGTCAATACTTTATTAGTTTATCTGTGAATTTGTTATGGGGCACAGTGTTGAAAGCCTTGCTAAAGTCAAGATAAACAATATTCATTGCTCTCTGCTCATCCATCCAGAGTCATCTCATCATAGAATCTTTTTGAGTGCTTCTCCACCGAGGGTAAGTCTTTCATGTTACGGATTTTTTTTCCAAAAGGCTTAGGGACCTAGGCCTACTGAAAGTAAATTTAACCAACAAAGGGCAAGGCAAAGAATGCAATGAGTACCTCCACCTTCTCCATGTCCTGTGTCACTAGGTCTCCTGTCCCACTCCCCCTATTTCCCCCAGTCTTCCTTTTGCTGTCAATTTAGCTGTAGTAGCCCTTCCTGTTGCCCACCACATACCTCACCAGGCTTTCCTAACCCCATTGCTGAACACTCTGACTGTGTCTCTATATTCCTTCCATTTATGTTTGTGTTTTGTCAGGAGGGCCTTGTTCATCCATACAAAGGTCTTCCTACCAGCTTTTCTCAACTTCCTGCATGTCTGGATTGACAATTTTTTGAACCTAGATGACTAAAAATCAACCATTTGCCATGACTTATACAATTCTTCCTAGCAGCCCCTGAATAGGAACTGAACTTCACCATTGTATATATGGTCACTGCAGCCAAGGCATTCAGATCCCTAGCCAGTTCCTCCTTGATCATCTCTGTCAGGAAATCATTACAGATGCACTCCAGAAACATCCTGGATGACTCATAGTCTATTGTGTTGCTTCTTCAGCAGATATTGCAGTAGTTGAAGTATTCCTTGTAATAGTAAAGATGAGGCTTCTTCCATCTGCCTGAGTCAGGCTTCACTTGCTTCTTCTTCATCATGTAGTCTGTAGTAGACACCCACCACATTGATCTGCCCACTAATCTTGACTTGAGCTTTCAACCAGTACTCTATCTATTCCAAGGCACTGTTCCTTTCCTGGTGCTCTCTTACAAAGAGGATTACTGTTCTCCTCACCATCCCAGACAATCCTTCCTAAAAATACAGTATCCAACCATCAAAATGTTCCAGTTGTGTGAGCTAATCCACCACGTCTTTATGATTCCAGTTAATATTGTAACTACACACAGATTTCTAATTCCTCTTGTGTGTTCCCTGTGCTACACTTCAGAGAGGCACCCAGTTGTGCTGATTTCCCAGAAAGTAATAATATGCAAATATTTAGTTTGCCTCAGCTAGAGAAGAGAACACTTGCAATTATATTTCCACTACATAGAAATGACCTGGTATGTCTTCCTGACAATCACGTCAGGAACTTCATTTAAGGTGACAAAACCTATTCAGTATCATGTGTTAAATAGTGGACATGACTCAACACTCAGGGTTTGACAAAAATACACAGCCTCATTGCACTGGCTTTGTTATGTCAATTAGGAGAAAAAAAATGTCTCATTAAACAGCATTTTGTCAGGCAATGAAAAGGGTAATTAAAAAAATACAATCAGGATAATACACATCAAAATCCATTACCTTGGTTCAGCATTCCACAGAGAAAAACAATATATAGCAATAGAGTAAATGGAAATGTTGTCTGGAAGAGAATGCTGAAGGTCATCTATGTCAGTCTTCCACTCAAAGCAGAAGTATTGCCAAGGCTGTTGAGTCATCCTAGGCTTTGTCTACTCAAATCTCAAAATATGTCAAGAATGGAGGTTACACAATCTCTCAAACTGCAATTTGTGGCCTGTGTTCCTTATCACATCATTTGGCACCATTCAGAACTTAGATCCATCATTTTTGTAATCTAGTGTAATCTAGTAGCTGTAGTTTATTAGATCCCTGCATCAGGGGAAAGTTCAGATTGGACACCAGAGAAAGGTTCTGCACTGAGTGGGTGCTTGGTCACTGGAACAGGCCCCCTCAGGGAAGTGGTCATGGCATCAAGCCTGTCAGAGTTCAAGGAGCATCTGGACAATGTTCTTAGTCATATGGTTTAGCTTTAGGTAGTTCTGAAAGAAGCAGGTCATTGGACTTTATAATCCTCATGGGTCATTTCCAGCTTGCGATATTCTATGATTCTATGATCCCTTGACTTCCTCTCTGCAAGAACAAACAGGCACACACCCTCATGTCCTCCTCAGAAAGTCATATCTGATGATCTTTGTAGCCCTCTGCAGATTCTGTTTTAATTCCTCAACATCCTTGACCTGGAGAGCCTATAACCAAACACAGGATCCAGATGTGGCCTTTCCAGCACTGAACAGCGGGAAATAATAGCTTCCCTCAGTCTACTGACCTTCTCCTATTGTAGGCCAGAGTGCAGTTCCCTTTTTTAACAATGTGAGCTCTGTGTTAGATCATGTTCAGGTTAGTGTGCACTGTAAACACCAAGCCCTTTTCATCAAGGCTGCTATTCAGCCATTCCCTTTGCAACCTGCACTGACATATGGGGTTACTCTGTCCCAGGTGAAGTTTTGTACTTCTTGAACTTAGTATGATTTCTGCTGGACAAGTTGTACAGTGCTTAAGGTCTTTCTGGACTGACTGTAGAATAACTTCCTGTTACTCTTTCTGTCCCTCACAAATTGCATCTTCTGATAAAAGCTTTGCCCTTCCTGATTTCAGCCATAAGTGCCCTAACAGCATTTTTTATCATTATCCCTCATTTCCTCTTCTTGTTTCTAAGACTTGTAGGAATTCTTCTTGCACTTTAGTTGAGCAGTGCACATCTTGTTTAGTCAGGTAGGTTTTTGGATAAAATGTTGAATTATTGAAGAATGTAAGCTCAAGATGATATTGAATGACTGATCAAGTGACCCTTACAGATAAGCCTACTCATGAAGTTTCAGCCTTTTACTAGGACCTGCAATAAAATGTTGGAAATCCCATTGTTTGAGAGTGGACATCTGGGCAACTGAAGAAGCAGGTCATGCTTTAAGCATCAGCCAAGAATAATAGTGTACCATGGTCAAATATCATCAGAATATATTTCAAAGTGAGGACTGAGTCTTAGAGAAGATGATACTGTTACAAAGAATTAAAGCCTTCCAGAGCAGTTGATGAGATAAAACAAGTCTGAAAAAGAAACTAAAATTTCTGAGGGAGGAAGAAAGGCATATGCCCTAATTATAAAAGAATAAGCAAACCTAAAAGACCACTTGAAGGCACCTGAATATGGAAAAATGTTATGAAGATTACAGTTGGGAAATATGTAATTGTAGTGGTTTTCATGAAGAAAAAAGCTCTGTAATAAATGAGGACAGAAACGCTGAAGAGAATCACTGGATATCACTGTCACAACACCACCAAAAATGGTTTTAAGTGATAAATCTGAGTTTGCTTCACAAAAGTCTATATGATAACTACATCTTCACTGACCCTGTGGCCCTACAGAGCTGAATACATAAATTGCTGGAGATTCTTTCAAGCTATAGAGTACATGTGTATATGCTGTCTGGATGAGAAGAGGTGTCAGATGTAGCACTCTTCAGTGACCTACAGACAAAATAATTTTTTCCTTCCCATCCATCTTCTTACCAACTTAAATGCAAAGATAACATAGCTGAAGAAGTAACTGCTCATTGCTCTCATTTTAAAATTTTAGTAGTGGATATACTAGTATGTTCTTGCATCTGTAGGGCTGATTTATCAAAATGTTGATCGATGTCACAAATATAGGCTGCAGGTTTGCTACTTTCAGAAGGATTCATAGACATAGATTGTATTTTCTCAAAAACAAGTCATGTAAAGGAGGATTATCCATCACTGTCTGAAGATTATGTCTCCCCAGCCATGATCTGTGAGACTGTATTGTGAACGATAATATTTTAAAGAAGATTTTGGTCCCAGTACATCGGATCATATATCTAAAGGGATTTAAGAACAATAACTTTTAGTTGCCTGGTTCTTGATGCGGAATCCACAAATCTAAACCAAGAAATGGGTGGGTCAAATTACCACTGCTAAGGCGCTTAGCTGGGAGGGTGAGAAGAAGTCCTAGGTTACAACCTTTATTTGCCAAATTTGACAGACTATTAATTTCATCCAGAGTATTCTAATTATGAATACCTATAGTAACTATCACCAAGATGATTCCCTTAGCCTGGAAAGTCATGCTTATTTGTTTATTCTTCCTTTTGCTCACTCTGTGTTCTGCAGAAATCTTCCTATATAAGAACCATTTCAACAGGAATGGCAGCTTGTTATGTTGGTTTGTTTTATTTAGGTTTGTTTTGTTCTTGAAAAAATTTCCTTCCATTTTCATCTGAACACTCACAGTTTTTAATGTGTTTTTTTTTTTAAACAGGTAAATTAGAATTAGAAGCAGAGTTAGCAAAGAAACTCTTCAGGACTTCAATTAGTGTGCAAGGCCTTCTGACAGGTCTAATTTCTTAAAATATATGTAAGCATTTTAAAGACCTGTGCACTGAGATCCCCATGTCCTCTGAGTGCTGTGGTGAAACAGGTAACAGGCTGGGCCATGTGACAGGGTGCATGGCATGGGGTGCTCTGCAACCATAAAGTTAGAAGACAGCATCTACTCCAGACAGCTTTCAATCTAAATACCAGTGATTTATTTTAGCAGCTGTTTACATAATTCTTATATCTGTGTGAAAATTGTCTATGAAAATATTTAAGAGTAAATGTAATTTAGTCTTCCAAAGTTCTGTATCTGGTTCCTAAGCCTGGACCTCCAGATTTACTTACTAGAAGTGTGTCTGTTACATTATATGTGGCAGTATGTGCCCTTCCTTCCCTCTTTACTGGGTGTTCTTACTCCTAAGTGCAGGTTCCATTCTGAACAAACCCAGTACTGAACATTTTATTTTTCAGTTCCCTTGGAAGACATTTCTGAGAACTGTATATGCTGAAACAGGGTCTTGACTTTCCTGTTTTCCTCACAGATCACCATAATAAGTATTGCATTGATTTTTATACTATATTGGTTGCTACTGTTGTGTCCTGAATTCAGACTTGTCCACATACAAATATTGTTTAATTGTACAGAGGTCAAGAGGATAGAGGAGATCAGACCTGCTTGTATTTTGCTTGCATAGATACTTGATTTTACAAGGGGAAGGGACTGATCTAACCTAGT
Organism: Todiramphus chloris collaris; assembly: GCA_025345505.1. Taxonomy (NCBI): domain Eukaryota; kingdom Metazoa; phylum Chordata; class Aves; order Coraciiformes; family Alcedinidae; genus Todiramphus; species Todiramphus chloris. Next base: position 67,238,664 of record JANVCC010000018.1, on the reverse strand, counting down.
AACTAATAGTTACAGGTTGAGTTGCATAACGAGTTGATGGCAAAGCTTTCCTTGTCAACAGTGAAAAGCAATATTGGATTCAAATTAACAAAGTTACAGAGAACGATAAATCAGAACATACTGATCCTGGGAATTAAGGCAACAAAATGTATGTCTGTCTTCCACGTGTGAGTCTAATTCCTATTTTTTCCGCATTCAGATCTCCTCTTCAAGTCACTTCATGCAGCCAGATAGGAAAGCATTTTTCTCACCTCCCAGCATGTGTTCAGGGAAGACCTTCACTTCACAATTCATTCATGGCACAGCCATCTGATGTATAGATGGAAGGACCCTTGACTGGATCTTTTCCAATACTGTCAGCATCATATGGAATGGGAAGGAAGGTGTAGGAGATACAAATTTGCTACTATATACTTCCATTATGGGTCAAGAACTTTCTGAGCTTTATACCACAGAACTTTTTTATAGAAATCTGTTGTGTTTTCATGTTAGCTCCCCCGGTATACTCCTGAATGTTAGCACACAGTTATGTTTTTATACACACAGGCCTTAAAGTGAGAGTGCATGGTATATAATATTAACCACTGAGATCTCTGGTTATGAACAATTCTGCATTTACAAAGCAGAAAAAAAATGGATCAAGAAAATAAGGGAATGAAGAATAGTAACTTAGAAGGGTAATTTTTTATAAAGACATTGACATTATTTATTAAAACATGGGGATTTATACAGCAAAATACATTTGCATCTGCTATAGACATTGAGAAAGTGGGACTAGACAAGGTAGTGTTGAACATTCGTTCTCTTTTTAAGCACTTTTTCTTTATTAGCTTGGGTTATCATATCTATTTTATTATCAACTCTGTTTTAATTTTGATAGAATTTGGGCCTGAAAGAACAGTGTTGGAATAGAGGAAATAGGATTTTGTCCTTTTGTTTGTTAATTTTTTTTGCTCATTAGAGTTCATTTTTGTTTGAGCTGTTAACAATCTGTCCCTATATCTTGAGAGCCTCCTTGGATTACTCCTTGATAATTCCCATTGTGTCTGAAGAGTTCCTAAGAGTTCTTAGACCACAAAAAGAAAGTGCATCATGTCAATGCTGGTGCAGTTTACAGACCTGAGGGAAAAGTGAAGGATGACAACTTGATTAATGTCCCTTTTCTGCAGTCATGTTACTTGAAACCTGAGGAGATAATAAATAAGGAAATATCCTATATGGGTGGCACCATCCACTTTCAGCCTGAGGGGCAGGATTTGCAATTTTTCCTGTACTTAAGTGCTCTAAATTTTGTAGGAAGGCTTTCACAGGAAGGGAAGAAATTAAAAAATGCACAAGGGGGCAGAAAATTGCTATTAACAGAATCAGCCATTTATACCGCCTAGTTTTATAAAATCTGCAAATCCTTGTTTGCAGTAGCTTCAAATGCAATGTCCCAATCATTGAGGTGATAGGGGATAAAGTTATGTTGACTACTGTGGCTATACTTTCCATAACAACAGCAGTTAGACAGGGACTTTGCAGCTATCTCTATGAAGATAGTCACTGTCTTGAAGAACCAGACTTTAAGGGAGTGATTCAGTTGCCTAAACATAGGCATTTATTACAGATGATCTGGCTATCAAAGACAGCTCTGAGGGCAGTTATAAGCAGAAGCTACATAAGACACTTCAGGAGAGGCTGCTGGAGGCCAGGTAGGATATGCTTGGGTTTCTAAAATAGCATCTGATTCTCATTTAGGCAGCTGATCCACCCTGCCCCCCTCGTTCATTTAAAAATGTTTCCTTAAATCTTATACTGCTGGAAAATGCAATCTGTATCTTACCTTAGATTGCATTTTTAGTCCAGCTGTCAAAAGCAATGAGGCTAATGACATCATTCTTTCCATGGGGTTTTCATACACAAACATACATCTCTGCCTATCCACATTTTCCATTTAACACTTTTGGAACAATTTCAGCCAATTTCACAGATGGACAGTGGCTTCAGAGGCATTAATGACCTATAAGTGTCATGAAAATAGGCTGGATGAATGACCCTATTAGTGCCCTGACAAGAACAAAGAGCATGGCATGAATTTTATTATGGACATTGAAGAGCCATATAAGAGAGAGCTAGTATGAGCACTCCAGCAGCATGAAAAACTTCACAAGTTAGAAGCTCCATGAACACTAAAGAGTCCATCCACAGGAAGCCAGGCTTCATCAGTTCCACTGCTCACAGAGTTATCATAGTTTTTGTTACACTTCTGTAGCCATTTCCATTAACATGTGCCACCCGAGCGGTGTGGAAGCTGGCTATGATGTAAGAAGCAAGAAAGAGAAAATTTGAGAGGTAAAGGCTCTACACCAAATACAAAAACAAAGGTTTGTAGAGGCAGGGAAAGACTGACATTTTTATTCCTATATCTTCAAGGCAGAAATCTAAAATAACAATAATGAAAAATAATGTGAGAAATGTATAATAACACATTTGTATCTGAACTGAGAAAATTTCACAAGCACTCATAGATAAACTATGAAAATATTAGCAAGTTTGTTAGTAGTTGGCACTTCCAAACTTCTGTGGAAACAATTCTACCATGTCTAACTGTTTCTTCCATACTTGCTTTCATGGCTACTGCAAATCATTTCCTTGCTTAACAGAGATAGCACTTGACACTGACATAAAAATAAGTAAATTCCATGCAAATGAACATTAACTGATCCCTTAATGTTTCCACTGGTTTTTATTTTTGTTTGTTTGTTTTATTCCTGTATAATGGAGCCATGTCTTTGTATGTTATGAAGTACCTGTACCTGTTGGCCTCGATCCGTGTATAGAATCATAGAATCGTTAGGGTTGGAGGAGACCTTTAAGTTCATCAAGTCCAACTGTTAACCCAGCAATATCAGGTCACCACTAAACCATGTGCCTCAGCAACATATCTCCATGTCTTTTAAATACCTTCAGGGATAATAACTCAACCACTCCCATGGGCATCCTCTTCCAATGCTTGACAACCCTTTCTGTGAATAAATTTTGCATAATATCTAATCTAAAACTCCCTTGGCACAACTTGAGGCCATTTCTTCTTGTCCTATCACTTATAACTTGGGAGAACAGGCTGACGCCCACCTCATTATGACCTCCTTTCAGGTAGTTATAGAGAGTGATAAGGTCTCCCCTCGACCTCTCTTTCCCTGGACTAAACAACCCTAGTTCCCTCAGCCACTTTTCATAAGACCCATGCTCTACACCTTTTACCAGCTTTGTAGACCTTCTTTGGACATGCTCCAGCACCTGAGTGTCGTTCTTGTACTGAAGGACCCAAATCTGAACACAGTATTTGAGGTGAGACCTCAACAGTGTTGAGAACAGGGGGGTGATCCCTGCCTTAGTCCTGCTAGCCACTCTGGTGTTGATACAAACCAGGATGTCGTTGGTCTTCTTTGCCACCTGGGCACACTGCTGGCTCGTGTTCAGATGGCTCTCAACCAACACCCCAACATCCTTTTCTGATGGTCAGCTTTTGAGACACTCTTCCGTAAGCCTGTAGTGTTGCTGTGACCCAAAAGCAGGATTCAGCACTTGGCCTTGTTGAACATCATACCATTGGTCTCAGCCCATCCTGTCCATATCCCTCAGCCTTTCTACCCTCAAGCAGTTCACCCACCCAGCCTGGTGTAATCTGTAAACTTACTGAGGCTGCACTCTAACCCCTCACCCAGATCACTGATAAAGATGTTCCAATGGCACCACCACTTGAAGGTCTAGGGGAATAAACAAAAAAAATATCTGTTTTGAGATTAATTTCTAAGAGAATCACAGAAGTTCAAATATACCAGAATTTTACTGTCTGAATTTTTCTGTCTGTGTGCTATGGTGTTGTGTTGAGTGACATGCTTTGATACATCATTTTATTCTAGTGGAAACCATCTTGTCCACTAACTAGCATTGCCATAGTTTTAGGTAACTCTGTGACTATAGTTTATTTTGCAGCAGCACAGGGCTTTTATCACAGCTGTTTAAACTGTCTAAATAGCAATTTAATGGGATTCAGTTGACCCTAAATGAAGGGACAGACAGCCTTAATGGCTAAAAGGATCTTAGATTTATGTAATGCTTCCTACTGAATGGGTTGCCTCAAGTATCACAGCAACCATTTCCAGAATTTTGAGACAAAGTGGATACATACTTCTGCTTATAGTGGAATTTAAGGAGGTATCAGATGTAAGGCTTTAACTGGATTATCCCACAGGTATGATGTAGAGTTTGTACAGTACTAAGTAGAAATATCTAGTATAAAGATTTTCTTAAATGTAACAGTTCTGTTTTAACTGTAGCGGTCTAGGATCAGGTGTACTTAAGGGAACACACTGACATAGTATGGATGAAGTGCTTATGCAACCTTACATAACCTAATTGAGAACAAGCTTTTACAAAGTGTAACAATAGGATGATGCATAGAGGAAAAGGAATGCAGTGAGCAGAGATAATGGTGGAATCTAAAGCACTTCTAAAGATTTTTCGTTACAAAGCATTGCTCAGATATTTTATCTTGGTGTACTGGAATATTATATTTGATCTTTTCCCCATTTTGCTACTCAATTTGAGGTGCATGGAGGAAAAGATATGCTGAGAGTTCAGTTCTTTCTAATGTTCTGTCTGATTAGTCATCCATGTACAAGTCTCTTACTAATAGCGACTCCTCAAAGTAACTCAAAAGAAACTTAAATGTTTGGTAGTCCATAGACATCCTATGTAGCTTTATTTATTCTTGGGATGAATGTGGCATATGAACTTTAATCACCTGATGCCTAGCTTTTCAAAAAGTCAGAAAAGTAACATACAAATACAACTCCACTTCTTTTAATTTATTATTTCAAGCTGATAGAGATTTATTCTGAATGTTTACTCGTGATAAAGAAATTATCTGCAGTAAAAATGACCTGTGCCTTAACCATTAAACTACCTGCACATTAGAGGCAAAGGATATCACATTTCATCATCCTACTGTCACTTAATATATAGCATAGCGCATGTAAAAATAGGGGATAAACCACTGATATCTTGAGAAGAGTGTTCATCAAAGATTTTACACAGATGTAAATGATTGTAAAGAGTGCTAGGCAATAAAGAATGAAGCCTGACATCTCCTAACCCTTAGCAACATGCCATTAGAAGGATCTTTTGAATTCTCACTTAGCTAGCCAGGAGCCAAAGGTAACCTGGTCAACAAGTAACCATGAGTGAAAATCTTAGCTAAAAGAGATTCAGAAGTAGACAGTCATGATGAATTTTGTTCCAGAAGGGCTAAGACTTCCTGACATTTCTTTCAGAGTGTTTGTATACCGTTGCTGAGCTGATCAGGTAGAATAGGGAAATTTTTGCCTTCAACTAAAGTATCAGGCCTTATTTGTTTCCAAAAGCACAATGAGAGACTTAATTGTTCTTCTCTGGCATGGTAAAACCTGTAGTGAATTCTTGTAATTAGGCTGACTGACATTGTAAGCATAGCTTTCCTACCCTGCTAGTCATCTCTTAAAAAGAAATTGCTGTATCTCTTGTGGTTACCTTGACAATCCACAATTTAAGCTATTTTTTTAATGCAAGTTTACCACAAAAGTGCACTCTGTACATTACAATCAAATGGCTTCAAAAGACTGCTAGCAGAAATTACATTGTCATTTAGGTAGAGTGGGCAATACATATGCAAAACAATATGGAAATGCTCTTACCATTCAGCAAAGCAATTTGCAGAAGTTATGTGGATAAGCATGCATTTCTTTCATGTTTTTAGATTCCTGCTGTCCCTGTGTTCTCATTTGCAACAATAATCAGTCTACATCACATCTCAAATAATTAAACTGAACAGAATGGCACTTTCTTTAACAAGGGTAATTGTTCATATGTTGCCCCTGTGTAATGAGTCACCATAAACAAAAGGATGTGTTAATAAGTTTGCACAGCTGGTATTTTGGGATGGATCCTGGCTAAATAAGGACAGCTTAGCAAAACATTTTGAGCATTATGATGTTTCAAGCCACAAAATATCCTCTGTTAGAAGGGAGATTTTCCACTGCAATGTTTATCTTTCTTGCACTTTCAGCATCAGTAGCTGAGAAATTAAACAGTCAGAAGTCTCTCTACTGCTGGAATGTGAAACAGGTTCACCTTCACAAACTTTTAATAAAACCATATCTTTGCCTAGTATTTTTCATAATGGAACCAAGTATTCCCCCATTTAGATGTGGTGTCAAGGCACTTCTAAAATCTAATATGCTTCCTGCATGTATCTGACTGCCTTGCTCTTGCTGCTGCAGTTACTCAAAGAATATTTTCAATTCTATATAATAAGTTAACAAAAATATAGCAGGAATGAAGAAATGAAGGATGTTATATTACGAAGACCTAATATTACAATGAATGTGAAAATCAGGGTTGCAAACCATCCTGTGTATTAGAAAAATGTTATTTGGGGGAGGAAGGGAAATAATCACAGTAAAACATTAGGAGGATATTTTCTGAAGTTTAGACTATATATGTTGATAATCTTCATTTCCTACTTGAGAAAATACACCTTGAACTATAACCAAGGACACAAAGCTACAGATGGGATTGAAGATGCTCTGTATTTGCAGGCAGACATATTCTGCTTATTAAGTGCCATTAAACACTTTCCCAGATGAGTGTCATGGTGGACAGAACTCAGATGGAAGTGTACTGTTGGAATCTCATAGACCATAATTATTTGGAGTTTGGGATATCTGCAGCCTTATAGAAAATGCCCATTGGATTAAAGTTTGCTTTAAAGAATGATTTTAGAAATTGTTTCAGTTATGCCTGTAGTGGTTTAAGGGTGAACAGACTAAGAGGGAGGGACAGGTGGTAAACCTAGGACCCTGAGGAGTGAGAGGGCAGCTGTTATTCTCTCCCCTTCTCTGACACATTCCATATAACAAGGAGGCAGGAAGTTCAGGGTGGGGGTTCTTCCTTCCCCTGTGATGGCATCTCAGCAGGACTGGTCATTATTTTATGTGTGCCATGCAATCCATTGCCACCTGAGAGCAGGTTTTGTATATAGTTCTATACCCTTCTTTCCTTAACATTCCCATCTACAAGAAAGGCTGAAAGGAGGGTCCAGGGAATTACAGACGTGTCAGTCTGATCTTGGTGCCAGGAAAGGTCATGGAGCAGATCAGCTTGTGTACTATTATGCGTACTATTATACAGGGCAATCAGGAGATCAGGCCCAATCAGCATAAGCATATGAAAGGCAGGTCTTGCTTGATCAACCTGATCTTCTATGACAAGATGACCTGCCTAGTGGATGAGGGAAATGTTGTCTACCTGGCCTTCTCTAAAGCTTTCAACACTGTTTCCCACAGCATTCTCATAAAAAAAAATGGCTGCTCCTGGCTTGGATGGGCGTACACTCTGCTGTGTAAAACACTGACTGCATGGCCAGGCCCAAAGAGTTGTGGTGAATCAAGTTAAAGTCAGCTGGTGGCCAGTCACAAGTGGCATTCCTCAGAGATCAGTATTGGGACCACTTTTGTTTAACATCTTTATCAATGATCGTGATGAGGAGATAGAATGCACCCTCAATAAGTTTGCAGATGACACCAAGTTAGGTGGGAGTGTTAATCTGCTTCAGGGCAGGGAGGCTCTGCAGAGGGACTTGGAAAGACTGGATCAAGGGACCTCGGGACAAGTGTATGAGCTTCAACAAGGCCAAGTGCTGGGTTCTGCACATGGGCCACAACAACCCCGTGCAATGCTACAGGCTTGGGAAAGAGTGTCTGGAAAGCTGTCCAGCAGAAAGGGACCATGGAGAGCTGCTCAACAAGCATCTGAACATGAGCCAGCAGTGTGCCCAGGTGGCCAAGAAGGCCAACAGAATCTTGGCTTGTATTAGTAATAGTGTGTCCAGCAAGACCAGGGAGGTGATTGCCCCTATGTACTCAGCACTGGTGAGGCTGCACCTTGAGTATTGTGTTCAGTTTTGGTCACCTCAATACAAGAAAGACATCGAGGTGCTGGAGCAGGTCCAGGGAAGAGCAACTAAGCTGGTGTAGGGCCTGGAGAACAAGTCCTATAAGGAATGGCTGAGGGAACTGGGGCTATTTAGTCTGAAGAAAAGGAAGCTGAGGGGAGACCTTATTGCTCTCTACAGCTACCTCAAATGATATTGTAGAGAGGTAGGCACTGGTCTCTTCTCAGAAATAATTAGTGATAGAACAAGAGGGAATGGCCTCAAGCTACACCAGGGGAGGTTTAAACAAGACATTAGGAAAAATTTTTTCTCTGAAAGGGTTGTCAGGCATTGGAACAGGCTGACCAGAGAGGTGGTTGAGTCACCATCCTTGGATGTGTTTAAAAGCTGCATAGATATGTTGCTTGGGGATATGGCTTAGTGGTGGACTTGGTACAGTAAGGTTACTGGTTGGGCTCGATGATCTTAAAGTTCTTTTCCAACCTTGATGAGTCTATATGGAAGGTAGAAAAAGAAAGACTGATGGGAAATGGGATGCCTCCATATTTAGAGTGTTACTGATCATTCATGTACTGTAGAAAAATTACATCCCTCCATGTAGTGCTGCAAGCACACATTTTAAAGTATTCTTGGTGATTTAGACAGCTAGTCATATTTGTAATTAGCAACCAGAGACAAACTGAGTCTTTCCTGTCACACCACAGGCTTTTTTCTGTAATATCTGTTAGCTTATTCAGTAAATATCAGTTTGTGCTAAGTGTTGTGTAACACTGACCTCTCACTGAGTGCCACAAAACTACAGTATGAAGATTTAGTACGTGGAATGGTAAGTGGAAGGTAGGGATGCCTTGCTGCAGAAGCAAAATAAGGCAGCTAACAGTCAGGCACATTGCCTACCACTGCATTGAAAATGCCTCACTGACACCTCCCTGCCAGAAAGTGTATGTCATCCTAGTAATCCCAAGCCCATATCTGACTCACATCAAAGTGAAACTGAAAACAAAGAACTCAGCCAACACCAGGGCAGGAAAGCATATCAAAGCACATTCTTTATAGGGATTTAGGTAAGTTGGGATCAGACAGCAAACTCATATATACTTTGATTATCATGTGGCCAAAGAGTAGTTTATAAGGGCCTCTTTATTTACATTAATGTTAACTCTACATCTACATGTTTAAAAAGATGAAGGAGGTGTAATAGTTTTTGTCCTTCTACCTACATTCACAGGTACTGTGTCATCAAGACATTGGGTATAATGTGAAGCAGGGCCTTCAAGACTTTTTATACCAGCTCATCTGAGAAAAGGTGTCAGTAACCATCTGGAAACTGTCTATTTTAAATCATAGCTGTTCTTCAGCTATGGTGGTAGTGGCCATCTGACTAGACCTAGTAGCTTGTCTCAGAGCCATCCATGAACTTCATCTGTGGCTTCAGGCAACATGGAATCTCCCCTCCATGTTCATGATTATGTGTGGTTATGTAAGTTGGAAAAGTTACATGCTTTTAACATGTAAGGCCTAGAACTGTTCCTTTCTGCATAATCTTGGGACATACATGTACAGCCATGATGCCTGTGAGTTAGGGATTTTTGAGGCAAAGTTTATGTGATCATGAAAGGAAATTGCGAACAGCAGATCAGTATATACCCAGTGCTCATTGAATCTTGTAACCATCCCAAAACCATCAAGAACTGCATGACTGATTCAGTCAGACATCATGTCTTAGCTCTTGAAATCATACTAGAGGTGTTTCCCCAACTATCACAATATCATATGTATACCAAGGCCTTCTGTGATTCTCTACAGTCCATACAAAACCACAGATTGTCTTTCATCTCAGTGAATACTCATGTAGGTGATGGACTTTAAAACTTTTTCATCAGCTAATCCTAACTGCAGTAAATGTGGCCAAGATGATAACACTCAATGCTAAAACAGCCCTAGGGAAACCCTCATCAGCATTTACTGAGATGTCCCTGTATTTCTTCCCTGTCTCCACTATGTCAGCTTGTTAAGACATGACCTCCACATCCAGACTTCAGGGAACAAGTGGTGTCTATGGCCTAGCACAAGTTAGCATTTCCTACATGATTTTATTTCTTAAGATTTCCTTTTGTGGAAACACTTATTGTTTCTCACTAAATTTTTCAACACATTTCTCCCTTCTCATATTTCACCTCCTGCACAGAAGCTGGCCTTCATGTTACCCAAAATATCCACAGGACTGTGCTTTGCATCTACTGCCAGCATGCTGGCTGCTGAGATGTTGCTGGTATGGAGTGTGCAGAAGGAAGGAAGACAAAATGAATCTATCTCGCATGGAAGTGAACAGAGATTTTCTGCAACATTCAGTAAGTCATGTCCTGATTTTGGAGAGATGCAAAGAGATGCATTTGGCAGCAGTTAACCAGTTGCTGGATTTATACAACACAGATAGGACTGATAAGTGATAGAAATGTGTACAGGAAGTTCAGCTCATTATCAAACTCATCTTCCTTCCACATAAACTTTTCTATCTTACAACCTTGAATTCTGCCTAGTTTAGCTATGTGGTGCCTCTGGCCAAATCCAAGGAATGACTGTATTTCATTATCAAACTTAAATCATGTTACGAAGACCTCTTTCTTAGTCCACTTAGTGTGGACCTTATTACAGCACAATCTCTGACTAATGTCACAGAAACGCCTGCTGACTGTGGGTTCTGGTAATAGAACATTACATTAATGACTCTTAGGACAAATATGCAGTCTGACTAAAATATCTGAAAATTTATTTCCATGGCCAATTTTATGCAACATTCATTGCAGATCTCACCAACTTCCTTCATTTTATCTCTTACATGTTGTGCTGCAGCTTCTAGGGCAGTAGTAATAGTATCCTGATTAGCATGATCATGCACTTTTGTGTGTGTGTGTTTCTTTACTTACATCATCATCTACATTTGCTCTGGGCAGGCCATTTTCTTACAAAGGTAATATTCTAGTGGGAGTCTAGCATGGACACAATCACAACTTACTTTCTATGCACTTATGGCAAACTTTTTTTAATTTCTAATTTCTACTTTTGTACATTCAACATTGCATACATATGGACATGTTCTGCTACACCCTCAGATTGTTATACCTGAGATAGTATATTGCAATGTCAATGAAGTCCATTATAATTTCTAGCTACGTAGCTCACGGCATAGGTAATCAGTGGGCAAGACCATTTCTTTTTCTTTAAACACACTATGATTGCTCCATCTGAAATAGAACTAACCCATTTTCCCCCTTTTCAACTAGATTCTTTATTTAGATTTATTTCAGCACTTCTGAAAGATCCAGGTATTCACTTGTGATAGCTGGAAGTATTCCTGGAGAATGGAATCCATCACCATCATTTGAGCCGAAAAGACACTGACATACTAAAATTACTCTTACGTTTTGACATAAAATGCCACTTCCTTGGTTGTACATTAATCATTGAATTCAAGATTATTAGAGGTATTGCTGACCATAGTCTAACATTGATTCACCACAGGGATTTTCAGTGAGGTTTTTTGCTTCCTAGCAACTAGCTGGATGGAAACAATTCCTTTGATAGTTTATATCTGTAATCATCTTCAGTTAAAATTTCATTTAGTCCAGTATTAAACTTTTTTTTTTATTTTGATAATTTTCTGAATTCCTGGGATTGAGTAAAAATTATTTTATAGTGTTTTACCCCCTCTGACAAGGCACCATAGGTACCATAAATCTATAACAGAGGTGCTTTGGCACCACAGATCTATACAACAGTGTCGCTGTTTATACTGGGAGCAGAGAGATGCAGCAACATACAAAATCAGCAAAAGAGAGCAAAGAAGCAAACTTTATTAATTTATAACCCCATTTTATATACCCTAGCCCCATAAGGCGATTGGTCAGTGATCACCCATCTCCTAGGGTGATTGGCTAAAGTCCTACAACACCCATTTCAAAATATTTTTCCAATGTACCATAAACAGAACCTAGCAAAACACCAAGTGTTGGTCCAGCTTACAAAAACCATCCTACTGTTTTTTATAACTTGTGTGAGAAAGGCAGGACTCTCACCGAATATTGTGAGAACCTGAGAAAATCCCTCTGCTAGCAGCTTTTCAGAATCCACACACCAGTTTACCCAGATCATTTTCCAATGTCTATTTTCTACCTTTTAAGAGATGCTTAACCAGTAAGCTTTATCAACATACACTACTGAAAATTGAAACACAGAAGCACTGAGATTATTTTTTGCTCTCCATATACTTTTATGAATAAAGAAAATATTTTGAAAAGCCACTATCTACTTACACCCTCCCTTATCTCTAGACCTTTTCGTCTTTTCATCTTATGTTTCCTCTTTCAGTGTTGCTGTAGTTCTAAAGAAAAAGCACAGCACAGCACAGCACATGGTGTATTTAGAAGATCAGTCAAGAAGGTTCCCATTGGAGAAAGAAAGCACACTGTCTGAGAAAAAATGAGAGACTGGAAAAGACCAATGTCAAAAAAAACAAAAAACCAAAACAAACAAAAAAAATTACTATTGGGTAGAAATTACTGGGGGCGGGATTAAAGAAAAAAAAAATTATATGACCTAAAAGATAAAATAAAAATCTTCTTGGATTATTAATACACAATTAGATATAAAAGCAGGAATGGTTCTGTGCTGACAGGTAGGAGGATTAATCAGCAAGATATAACTTGACATCCAGTAGCGAATGTTCAAGTGCCAGTTTATTGGACTCTGAAAACCCTATCTTGTGTGCTCCGATACAAACAGTAGAGATTTCATCCTAAGTGCAAATCATTCAAATACATTTTCTTGTCAGCAAAGTAGAATTTATCAAGTATTACAGAACAAATGCAGTAACAAACTGTATGTTAAGGTCATCAGGCATAGATGCCCCTGGGAAAATATGTCAGAGCTGCTCCACCAAATTCCTGAGATTCAGCTTTCCATCTGGTACTTCTAGACATGGTGGAGAGCAGATTGCGCCTGTGTGGCTACATCAGATAGATTTTCAGAGCAAAAGGTGCAACCATTGAAATTACTTTAAAAAACACATTATGGCATGGTGCCTTTACATAACAGAGACCTTCTATAATTTGAGAAGCATATTCAGTAGTTTCCTTCAAAAAGTGTGGCCCAAAGTAGACAGCAGATCAGTAGCCATTTGAAACTGAACTTCCATTACAGTTTATGCAGGTTCTGTTAAATGAAAATAAACATCTTTATTTCATTTGTCCTGAGTTGAGAGAATATTCAAACTCAGTGACTTTAGTAGCTTTGAGTTCAGAAGAATGCAGCAGAGAGGAGAAAACCATCCGATATTTCTTAATTTTCATCTAAATAAAATATTTCAGACTGCTATAATAGTGTAGAACAAGAGAAGGAATGTAACACTCAGAGTTCTGAAAGCTTTACAGAAAGAATCAATATAAAGAGGTGCACAGCACTATGTCAGTAGTGGTTAGCAGTAAATTAGATAGCATCAGTTTTCTTCTGTCTGTAAGGCAAAAAAAAAAGTAGTTCTCATTTGTCAAAGTAAATAATGTTGGTCTTCCCACACAAGTAAATTAAAATAATTTTCATTTTGTGCGTTTAATAGTTAAATATAAACAGTCTCCAAAAGGATTGGACTGGGGGTTATTTGAAAAGCTATTACTGATTTTAAAAATCAGAATACTTTGATATTGTTCCTAATAGCCACAATACCAACACAGAATAGTGATTACAGTGAAAGCAAAATTGGAATCCCATGCTGTGGGTGTAACTTCCCAGCACTGTGAAAACTGTCTATAAAGAGATGGCTGGAATAGAAGATAATCTGATGTTAATTTCAATTTGTACCTTAGTTCCAAAGACTTTAAGATATTTTTCTACAATCATAAAATAACCAGGGTAAGTCATGAGCATGAACATGCAAAGGGGACCTCACTAAGTGAAGATGTTCTCCGAGGGCCCCTTTTGCCACCTTTATGTTAGTTTAGCTGGTACAAAAGATGTACAGCATGAGGACAGTAGGGTTCCGTGGTATTACAGGTATATGTCTTAAGAAAGTTTCCATGATTGTGATAAAAATCTTCAAGAGAAAAAGTTTACAGACAGATGTGATAGCCCCTTTCATTCTACATCTTTGACAGGATCTATTCATAGTGCAAGAGAAGGCAGATACTAAGTTCAACACACTGCAGTTTTGACGAGATAAGAAAAGTCATTAACAGGGAAGAGAAAAAGAAAGAGAATATTTAATAATATATGTGAAGATGCTGTAAAGGAAACATGGTAGTGAAGGGAGCTGCATACTATCAAACTGATTGATGGAGACTGGGTGACTTCATAGAGCTGCTGAAATTTATCAGGAGATACACTTCACCCTAGAGGCATTTAAATCAAAACTCTGCTAAGCCTGGAAAAGTTTCTGTCCTTGCAGGCAAACAAATGAAATGCTTTGACACAGTAATAAAACATCTAATGATGGACATTTGTGGTTATTGTCACATGCTGACTGCATTTTAGTGGTCCATCCAACATAACAATTACCCCATCTACCTAGTATTATACATAGCAAAGTGGCTGATTTGTAGAAGAGCAGGATTAGGAGACCTAAATTTATAACACATGTAATACCCAGCACATTGGGTGATGCAAAAAAATCATCCTTTCCCACAAAAGCAATAAGAAAGGTAAAGCAGATTCTGCCTCTGGAACTTTTCCATGCTCTTAAAAAAGTTATAAGGGGATCTGATCCACCCCACTGCACTAGTTTCACCTGATTTACAAACTTGAATGAGATTTAATTCAAAAACTTAAATGAGAAAACACTCAAAGGAGAAAACACTCAAAGGAGAAAACACTAGAACACATTTTCAAAACAAATACAGCTAATTTCCTCTGGCTGAAAACTTAAGTAGACAGCACAGAAGCTCTCACTGTAAAGCCACACAGCCTTCCCATAACAAACTTTGCTGTTCTTGAATTAGTTTTGTCTTTCTGTGAATGTATTGTAACACTGCTTACAGCAGAAACTTCCCTTTTTGTTCCTTCTTTTTACTGATAGGGCAGTAGAAGAGCTATTAAAAGGACACTGATTTGCCCTAACCATTGTGCTCTGATATGTTTGAGCAGTAATGTAAAAGCCTAATGTAAACCTTTCAAAAGTAACTTTTTCTTTTACAGCTATCATTCCCCACTCCTTCTCTTCTCTACTTGTTCTCAAAGTATTGCTGCTGCAATCCCTTTAAGCACCATTTTGTAGCCAGAACAACCTGGAGTACATGCTGCTATTTTGTTTACTTAACTATCCAGTAATTTAAATATTCAGGAATCTAGGATGACTGTCTTCCTGTCATGAACAAGTCTATCAAAACAAGAGACGTTTTGTACATGCCCTGAACTAAGTGACCTTCATGCACAGAATGATCAATGTGTCTTAGATTCACAGATCTTTTCGAATACAGTGAATCAGGAAGCATTCCTAAGCTTCTTACTCCTCATCAAGTTTATGCAAAGATGTCAAAAAAAGGGTTTATAAGCTTTTGTGGATGAAATTATCTTCTGCTCATGTACAGAATCCAATTCACTTCCCTCCTTCATATCCCTCCTCCCTCCAAAGCATTTGTTTTCTTTTTTTTTTTTTATATAAAGTACGCTAATTGTCTTACTGTACCACAGTTCTTTCTGATTAACCATCACATTCTGATTGAGAGCACAGACACTGCAATTCCATCTCCACATAGCTCTTTCTTTACTGGTTTTGTGTTTTTAAATTATGTATATTTTCTTTCACTCAGAAATGACTCACCGAGTCGTCTTTTATAAATAGTGAAATAGCCACGTATAGCAAAAGCATAATCTCTACAGGTCCCAACAAAGTGCTTGATATATAGAAGAATAGCATTCTTTCAGTTGCTGTTTGATCTGATGGGAAATAAAAGTAGACTTCATTGCCTCTTGAAACATTTGGTTTACTTGAACATACAGAGTTTCAATAACCAAAAGTTAAAGTAATTTTTATAGTCTTTTTCCATCTTCATTCATTGATTTTTGCATTACAGTTGTTGAAGTTTCTCCTGAGCCAACATGCACTTTATGTGGCAGCCACTTACCAAGCATTGGCACTGTTATTACCCAGGAGGCTCTGGCACCATAGCAGATAGCATTTGGATGATTAGTCAGTGTCATGAAGATGAAAGTAAAATTAACAAACAGTAAATGCAACTTTAACACTGTTAGACATAGAGAGAAAGCAAAAAAAATATTACAGAAGCTCCTGGAAAAAAAAAAAAAATTGTTTTTAGTCAAATTGACAGTTATAAAACTAGTTTTGGTTCACAGAGTGCTAAGGTGTTTTGTGTTCAAGGACTTTTTTAAAGATGAATCTTCCATGTTTACTTCCCAGGAAACATATTCTGGCCTTTGTTTCATTTAAAAGTGCTAAGAAGTTAAGATGTCTGGTGCTTATTATCCTGCCTATTGACTGTTTTGAAACTCTAGGTTGATACTGTATTTTAAATGGTTCAAGTTCATTCCTGACCCACAAGAAGATTATTAGCTTATTAACTAAGTTTGGAGACTTCACACAAAGTTCACTTTCAGCAAAGTGTATCACATAAAGTTGTGCTGTGGACTTCACATCATAGTATCACAGTTATTTCATTACGCTGACCAGGCTAACAAGCCTCAATTCATCACCAATATGACATATTTCACAGAGATATTACTATTGTTGATGTTGATCTAGTACAGATAATTAAAAGTAGAAGAGTGATTTTAGATTTTGTAGAAATTTCATAGGAGAATCAGTAGGATAATGTATCAGTCTGCTGAAAATCTTATAAATCTGTAGAAATTTAAAAACAGAATGTGAATAAGAGGTACTAGAAAGAATAACAAATTCTGAAAATTATGTCTGATTGACATAGCAGCAGCTTCATGAGATTATTCATATGTCATAATACAAAAGTTCATGAAATCTCCACAGGAAATGGAGAGATCTATAAGGGAGGAAAAACATAACAAAAAAAAAAAAAAAAAAAAAAAAAAAAAGGTCTATGTTCAATTACAGAGTGCAGGAATTATAAGAGTAATGAGAATGCATGAGAAAGGAGTAAGTGCTTCCATGGATGCAAGATTACACAAACAGGAATTTTTATGAATAACTAGAATAACCACCCTATGAAGAAGACCTATCAATGAGAGAGAATTTTTAGCTGTATTTGTGGAGCAGGCAGAAGCAGACACAATGTGTCCCTCGAGGTCCTAGGTTGCCCTTTGATACATAGATGAAGAAAGGAAGTAGCTGGGAGACTCTTCCAGATTGAATCCTCTTCATGAATTACATGAAAATTAAAGTACTTCTAGGAGGAGCAACCAAATAATGGCAGAGAACCTAGTCTTTATAAATAAAGGGAATAGAACATTTATTGCAAAATAAATGTCAATAAACTCAGGGAGTTGTTAGGCAAGTCTAATGACAAAAGGTATTAAGGAAAACTGGCAGTTCCTCAAAGGAACAAACCAGGGATGAAAGATAACCTGTCCTACTGCAGGGAAGAATTGGGATATGTCGTAAGAATCATATCTGGATGTTTTGTTCTGTGACTTCAACCTCAAGAAAGTGGAAAGCAGAGTAGATTACATAAAACCATAGATAAATACTGTGAGCATACAGAGTCAAATCAAATAGGCCAAGGTACAAACTGAAGTGCATCTCACATCACACAAACTGAAGCACATCTCAGTGTTGTTAGATAGGTGCAAGTAAAGTATCTTTGCAGGTATATTCAGTGACACAAATAAAAGATGAAAAATAAATAAGGAGGAAAGTTTTTAAAAGGCAAAGCATCTTGGTAATTTCCGACCACAAGTTAAACACATCAATAATAACATAGCAAGAAAAGCAAATATAATTTCAGAGTGCAAACAGAAGTGTACTTTACAATTACATGAAGCAATATCCCTTCACTTGGTTCAGTATTGGTAAGATTTCAACTTGAGAACCGTGTGCTGCACTTTAAGAACTTTAACTAATTGGACAGTGTCCAGAAGAGACCAATGAGAATGATCAGAAGCTTAAAAAACATGACCTATGGGTCAAGACTGACTGAACCAAGGAGCAGGTAGATCTAAACAAGAGGAGACTCCCTGAGTGAGTACATCTCCAGGCTAAACAACCCCAGCTCTCTCAGTCTGTCATAACTGGACAGGTGCTCCAGCTCTCTGATCATCTTCATGTCCCTTCTTTGGACTTGTTCCAACAGGTCCATGTAGCCATAGAGCATGTGAATAAATAAGCTGTGGGTAATGTGGAGTCCTAAGCACTGGAAATTTTTTAAAGTAGCCTAGGCAAATAGTTGTCAGCAATAAAAGATAATGTTAGAGCTGCCTTGTGAATAGAGAAAAAGAGTAGTTGAAAAAAACAAGGTTTCTTTCCTCAAGAATATTCTGTAATTTCATGAATGCATAATATATGGAGAATTTAAGATACAAAGAGGAAGATGAACACTTTCATATTGGTTTGTCTGACATAGTAGACATTTCAGGTGTTGAAATTATTTTTTGTTAGCAATTTTTCACTTCTCTTGATCTACCCAATATATCAGAAAGCTGTGAGTTTACAACTAAACGTTAGGGCTTGTATTTTTTATTTTTGCTATCAAGTCAAACATAACATAACTCTGAAGTTGTCTCACTCTTAAATATGTACATTTAACCTTACAGCCAAATAACATTTCACTTCCTCATTGCTCAATATATCATGTATACAGCTGTAAATTTTTTTCTGTGCTCACTCACACATGTAAGATTCAAAACAGTTTTCATCAACTGAAGTAAACTGAGGATGTGGCAGCAACATTATTCAGTAAAGACATACTATCACTTTGATTAAGTGGAACATTTTGATACCTGAGCTAAGTTGCTGATGAAAAATGGACTTATAGTGTCCACTGTATCACAAGATGATAAACAGATCTAAGAGAAGTGAATGGAAGTTTTAATCAGGCTGTAAAAGCAATGCTAAGAGTGGTTCATACAGACATAGCTAACACATTTGCTGAGCTCCTAGCAAAACACATCAAGGTTGTGTGCCATCTTATATGCACTTTGAAGTCAAAATCGATTATGTGACTTTGACAGCTCCATGAGGGAGAAGGAAAGCTTTCTGGAAATAATGAAAATATTTGCAAATACACAAGGAGCTTAAAATATGACCAGGCAGTTTGTCTCCACTTTCTAAGAACCCAATTTGAAAGCTCTTTTAAACACTGGAAATCATGATTTATACTAATAATTTATGCATTTCAGCAGGATGGGTTCAAGTTACACAGAATCACAGGATCACAGAATGTTAGGAGATGGAAGGGACCCTGAAAGATCATCTAGTCCAACCCCCCCTGCCAGAATAGGATCACCTAGATCACGTCACAGAGGAATGCATCCCGGTGGGTTATTCTTGGAAGATATTCTTGGATATATTAAAAAATCCTTAAATTGCTCCCATAATTTAAATGATTGCATCCTACCTCTGGTTAAGTTTTTATTCTTTACAGTAAAATCACAATTCAAGGGAATTTGGGCTAATAGAACAGGAAAAGATTTAAGGCTGGGTTGATCTGTTGGAAGAGAAACTAAAGAGAGGTGTGTTGAAGCAGGAAATAGTCATGGACACCATGGGAGATAAGTACAGCAGAGGAAGGAAAATGAAGGATCTGGATTGAAATCTGTATTGGTATGGGAACAGGCACTGAGAAAGGAAAGAGGGTCTTATAATTTTATCAGAAATCATCCTTCCTCTGTGTGTGTTTGTATGCATGGTTGCTATTAAAAAGTTACAAATTTGGAAAAGCTGGTACTGAAACATTTTGCAAACTTAGGGAGATTGAGACTGACAGGAGTGTGTACAAAGGGTTGTCAGTGTTCCTCAGCCCTTCTTTCCTTTGCCCATCAGTATATATCAAAATACATCAGAACTGACAGAAAAAATAAAGTACACTTTCCAACTGAACCTAGTTAGGAACAGAGGGAGAAAAGGAATATAAATTGTATTAAATGTAACTATCATATACTATGTGGGAGAGGAAATAGTGCTTGCAGCTTATACTCATTTTGTCAGAGAACAAGCTGGGAAACTTCATGTGGCCATTCCCTGAAAATTTCTCAACATATGCTAACAGATTATATTTTTGTTTGCTTTGTAAAAGTATGCTTAGTTTAAAAACTTTTTAAACACAGAAAGATATATAACCCAAAGCCTGTTGTTTGTGACAACACAGCTGAAAACGCAGACTTTCACTGAATCCCATGGAAGAGGGTAGATGTAAAAACCTAGCTGCCAAGTAAAATCTGTTCTGCAGTCTAATCAAAGTGTTTGGATGTCATTCTTGTTATTCTGAACAGAAATTACACTCATGCCACAGAGAATGTGAAGGACAGGTATAACACTGGTATTTTTATTCAGCATGCACAGCACCTATTTTTCAGTCTTATACTGGTCATTATTTTTTTGGATGCTGAAAGTACTGTGTATTCAGCCACCTGGGGTGATATATCAAACAGTGGCCCAGACCTTCTCAGGGAAATGATATGAAAGTTGCTGCAGTGAAATCAATAAACTGAGACCATACCTTAGTTTTTCAGCCATCATGTTCCAAGGTTGATGAAATTATAGTCTATAAAACTGGCAAATTGGTATATAGAGGAAGATGTTCACTTATATAAATGAAAAACATTTAATCCTATTTCAATGATTCAAATACAACCTAGAAAAGATATTTTTTTTTGTCATTTTTTGTTTAGTCTTGTGATTCGGTATTGCCCCAGGAGTGTCCTACCTTCAGTTATTTCTCTTTCACTCCACTGCCTTCAAATTTCACCTCAAGCTGCAGTTCTGGAATGACACCGAAAATAATGAAATGGCATACAACAAAAAAAAAAAAAAAAAAAAAAAGATACGAGCATGTAATTATGAACAAATTTTGTTGCTCTAATTGTTTTTCAAGCATACAAATATGCTGTACAATTGAAGGAAAAAAAATCATAACTAAAAAAAATGATGTACAGCATAGATTATTTGCAAGTTATTCAACATGGTTTTTGAGTTTCTTCAGTGTATAATACTTTGAATGCAACACAATTCAGTGGATGATATTACATTTTTCCTATCATGTATGGAAAGACAGCATTTTCTGGTGTGCTTCCAAATACAGACCAGCTCTTTGTTCCTCCCTGTCACTTTGTGTAGTAGTCCTGAAGAAGTCATCCGGTGTTGAATAAGCACCAAGTCCTTCTCCAGCCACCACTCTGTTCATGTCAGTGACAAAAAAGTGAGAAACAATGTATGCCATAATACATTTGCAATACAGTTTCAGCTATAGGCCCATACTGTGGCTATCTGAAAGGACAGCATTAAGAATTCTTAATAAAAGCTCATTCAAAAACATTCACAAATAGTGCATTTTGCCGTTTTCAGGTATCTATTCCAAAATCAATCCTGTTACAGTTATAAATCCTCCACATGCATGGATACTACTGAATTTTAATTCTGCATTATGTAGCACAGTGTGTCAGTCTTACAGAAACTAGCATTAATTAAAAAAATGAGAGAGAATTTTATGGTTTGGGAATCATGTCCTTTGCTTTCTTTACTTTCACTGAAGCAGTGCGGAAATTTCTAACTGTGGTCCAAGATGTATAATACAAACATGCAGTTTCTTTGCAGCATCATTTCCTTGCCTTAGACTTTTAAAAAGTAGCATTGCAAAACTGCAAGAGGGAAAGTTTGAAAAAAATTAATTTCATTTTGTGTAACTGCCAGCACACAGAGCTTAAAATTTAAAAAAATCACAGAACTATGTTGACTGACTACTTTAGTTAAAATTCTTGACTTAGGGGAGTTGATAAATTTGGAGGATAGATAAAAGAATACTCTTAATCCACATTGCCTGTATGTTGTTATGGAAATTGATTTCTATTGGACAGTAATCTCAGAATAAGTACACTCTTTTGCTTTTGTTGTTGTTTCCAAGTACACACAGATTTTAGTGCGTTAGCCACCATTTAAGCAGGTCAGCTTCAATTATTTGTGCACCAAGCAATAGCACCAAAACTTGAAAATAAAACCTGCAAAATTGTAAGGTACATATGCAGTTGATTGTGCTGGTGGTCTGTTATTATGATGACAGAAAGCAGTAACCATTCAGATGTTATTACCAGAGGGAAAGACAGGTATGGGAGAATGAGCACATACTATGAATTAAGTGAATGAAGCACTGTCATGCTTCACAAGGGATGTTCTGCACATCACAAGCTTCTGGTCACTGTGAGTGAACACACTGTGGCCTGGCAAGGAAATTGAGAGAAATTTAATGCAGCTTTAGTAAAAACAGGCCACTGTGTGCAGGCTACGAAACAGACTGTTTCCCTCACAGAAAGAGTTCACAGAAAGAGCTGACACAGAAATTTTGGAAAACAAAATGAATAATTTAAAACATTTCCAGAGAGGCCTCAAAATAGCACACTGTTGAAACAAGGCTGCAATCTCTCTTAAGTCAGGCAGTTATCTGGCTACCTGTTTAAGCACATGCTCAACTCCTACTGAAATAAACAGGACATGTAAACAAGCCTAAGGATGTTACTGAAGAGTAATAGAGTGCTGAACTAAAACAGAACAAATAGATTGAGTATGAGAGGTACTTCAGGAAGAGAGGCAGGACATCCGTGTGCAGTTCAGTGATGAACTGAAGGGTCTTTAGTAATATCAAGGGGAAGGCTAGAGGAAGACCCCAAGATTCTCAATTCCAGTAAACCACCGTGTCATTTCACATGGACACATCACATTGGGCTACCTTTCCAAGAAAACAAAGAGAAGTCATTCTGTTGAAGGTTCTGTACATAAAAAGCCTATCACCAATTACAATGCCTGAATATACCAGCAACAACATTTCCTCCCTTATGAAATTATCTTCATGCCTGCAATGATGCAATTCCACCATGCTATGTATAATTACATCTATGTAATAATGGCACCTGGATTGGAGTAATGTGTCACTCAAGAGCACTGGTTTATTTGCCAGACATCTTAGCTGTCTGTGTAGCATTGCAAGGAGTATGGGGAATAAACAAGTGGAGGAAAAGCTCTGATTTAATTGGCATAACACAGACTTGATTATATACACAGCAGTTTGGGGAATATCAGTATATTGGCCAAGAAGGGCTGGCTAGGGAATGACTAAGGGAGGTGACATTCTCTCACATATTAAAGATGCAATGAGGGATGAAAGTTAAGAGCTAAACCTGCTTCATGGTGAAAAATAGGGAAAGAACACTATTCAGATGGAGTTACATACAGACCACTTGCCCACAAGCATCATTTGGATAACTTTTTCCCCAAATACCTGAAAGATTCACCTACAGTACAGGACTGTGCATTAAAAAAACAAATAAAAAAGGCAAATGGCAAACCCAGATTGTCTACTTAATTGTTAATATGCACTCACAATAGTTGTTTGATAGAAAAAATTGAGAATGCAGCTAGGACTGCTGTTCTTGTGGGTCTGAATCTTCCCAGCTGACAAAAAAGTCAGAGCAGAAAGGAGGTTCAGTAAGGGTGACCACAAACTGAAAGAGTGCTTGGCTAAGAGAAAGGGAATCAAGAAGACCTTAAAAATAAAGCAAATTATTTTAAAGACTGAATTTAGAAATTTGGTATGGGATAAAATTCTAACACGAAAAAATCTTAGAGGAAAGCTGACATTTCTTCAAGGAAATGACAGAGAAGGTACAAGTTGTCCCAGTGCAGAGAAAAGCATGGAGACCATGGCTGAATCATGACCTATGTATACAGGGAAGTATACAAAAGTGGAAATTAAGTTAGATTAGGTTAGATTTAAAAATATTAGAAATTAGGTTAGATCATAAAAGACTTGTACAAATAAGTTGATTGTATAGACGGAAATTCAGAAAAGCAAAACATGACCATCAAGAGAAAAAGAAGAACATGAGAAGTAGTGTGTTAGCAGTAGGAAAAATTTAGTCCATAGCACAGCAGGTATAGAAAAATAACTACAGAAGATGGTGGACCAAAGTGTTAAGGCGACTTTTCTATCTGACTTTAAAGATCATTTACAAATTAGTGGAGCAGTACAATTTAGTAGCGGTGCAAAAGGCATAAAGTTTCACAGTACAATTGAGAAAGAACATGTCGGGGAGAATTTGAAAAAAATTACCAATTTTATTAAGCTGGTCAGGCTTGATTAATTTCTTTCTAAGTAGCTGAAAAATTGCCCAAATGACTCTGACATATGTGTAGACTCATGGAGGAAATAGAGATACCAGAGAATGGAATTCAATAAGGTGGTGCTCATATTTAAAATGAGGAAAAAAGAGAATATGGAAGAAAGCAAATCAGCAGCAATTAGTGTGATTCTCTGGAAAATAAGTTGGATTCAAAATGGTTTGGTTCTATCATGGGCTAGCATGCCTTGTGAATACAGAAGAAAGCATAACTGCCCTGTATCTTCACTTTATTGATACAGTTGGAGATGACATTCTTACAAACAGTTTAATGAAATACAGCTTAGATGAAAGATGTATGACAAAGCAGATGAATAATAGTATCAAAAGAAATATTAATCAATCATTCTCTTTAAAGCAAAAGGATGCCAAATGTGGCTCTGCAGAGACTATTCTGGATCCAGTTGTGTTTAGTACTTTCATTGAGATACAGGTGAAGGAATAGAGCCCATATATGTGTGCATAACTTACAGATTACATGACGAGTACCACCACAAGAGTACATAAGCTTCCTGGGAAATATAATTAAAATTTAAACAGGAAAAAAAAAGTGGAATAAATTTATGATTCAATAGGAGTGAGAAGAACGTTATTATAGATGATTTAATTTACAAATTGGGCAGGAGTAATAAACTATCAATATATATGGTGGGTTAATGGAGATTAGGCAGTAAAAAACAGCAAAATCTGATAAATGAGGTGAATCGTAACCTGTAGAAAGGTGAAAAATGAATGTTACTGAAAAAAAAAAAAAAAAGAAAAAAAGGCAAAACTAATTCCAGACAATTGTCCAAAGACAATTTTAAATACAAGACAAAAGAAATAATTGTGCTACTCCACAGCACTGCAAAGTCTCAGCTGCAATTTTGCAGCCAAGTTACTGGATTCTTTAGAAAAATGTAGCACAACTAAGATAGTAAAGTAATGTGAAAATAGGTGCACATGAGAAGAGCTTGGATCAGCCTAGGTAGCCTAGCCTAAAGAAGGAAAGTTTAGGAGGATAACATAGTACATCACTGATGTCATAAAACATAAGAGTCTGTTACAGAGAAGGAGAGAATAATCTGTTCTCCAAGAGATAACAAGCACGCATTGCATTCAGGAAGATTACTGTGATATTATCATAGGTTTGTGAAGCATCAAAATAGATCGTGTGGGGGGCTGTGAAGGCTCCATCACTGGATTTGTCTAAGACTAGATTAGAGAAACTTCTCTCAAGATTGAGATACATGTCATTGATTCCTCCACAAAACCACAAGACCTTCCAGTTGACTTCTTAGGGATTTTCACAATAACTTTTATTTTCCTGATTTCCCTGATTATTTTGTCAAAGTCTCCCTTCTCCTCAATAATCTCCAGATTTCCAGTGACTACTCTTTCGCTCTTGATTAACTACCTCTTCATCTCCAATTTGAAGTTATTTGAAAAGGTGCTACCCAGTATCAGCATTTTCCAGCTCAGTTGTTGTAGGAAATGACAGACTTCAAATCCTGGAGCAAGTAATTGTATTTAATGCTTCACAGATGCTGATACAACTCTGACAGATAGAGCAACAGATGTCCTCATGGACCATCCAGACATCCTTATTAACAGATATGGCCTTCAGATGTCTTCTCAGTGATCCATCAGTGCCTGGGGATACACTGAACACGGGTATCACTGAGGAGACATCTGAAGCACCCACATAATGACTATCTCAGAAGGGCTGTCCTGTTGTCTTTCATGTGTCTGAAATGTAAGCTGTCAGCCTTACTGCTTACACTAAGTCAAACACACTTCAGTCAATTTCCTCCTCCTTTTATTCTGCTTCCTTTGATATTCCTTTATTTATATCCCATATTCTCCATCTTTGATTCCTTTACCTTCTTCACGTGTTTCATCTACTCCATTTCCATTTCGTATGGCCAAAGGAAAAAAGCTATTTCAGTCTTCTACCCACACTTTTGACATTTCCCGTGATTCTTCTAACACTCAGATCCTGAATGAATGAAGAACCAGTGACAACCAAATGCCAGCCCCAGCTAGAAATTCAGATTTGTTCTTTAGCTTCACTTCATGCTACTGGTTCACAGATGGCTGAAGAAATCATGACTTTTGATGTAGTTATATTCCAGTGGATAACATATGTCCATTTAAGAAAATTTGTTTTAAAAATCTGGGAAAATATTGATAATAAAAGCTATACTAATAATATCTATATTTTAGATATTGGACATTAAACCTACTTTTACATATTTATTTTTAAAAAAATACAGGCAATAGAAGTTTTGTAACAGCACCTCAATTCCTATTTCAGCATTTTCAAAACAAAATATTTGGTCTTTATTCTGACAGAAGTTTAGTTTTCAATTTTCATATTTTAATTCCAATAACAACTGCAACACATTCCAAATCTGGAATTAAATGTAACATTACAAATAACCACAATTCTGTCACTGGACCAATTTCAGTCTTTCCTCTCTGCTTTTCCATATTTTCCTCGCTTGTACTTCTGTTTTCTCAACAGAATTTATCAGTACCTCAATACAGTACTTCAAGGCTTTCTTGCATTAATGTAGTAGAAAACACTACCGTGGTAGTTAGGATTTAATTAGCCTGTGTCCCAAAACTGTCATTAATGCTATAGGCAATGTCTGCATTACTAAGTATTATAGAAACAGAACAGCAGATCCAGATGGTTGTTCTTGAGGCTCCTCTCATCTGCTATGTGTGATTCAGAGGGTTTGCTTTGGATTAAATTTGATCTGTTCTCCTGGGCCAAATATCTCCTTTACATATGCAGCTTTCTGAAGAGGAAAAAGGTACCACCCTGGAGGGCATTGCAGTGCTTCAGCCCATGCACTACTTTGGACCCTAATGTGAAACACTCATGTACTTTGTGATACAGCTTGCAGCTGGGCTCTTGCTGGAGAGGGTCAGACTGGTTTAGCAGGGAGTGAGAGAAGCTCTGATGAATCCCCACATTAGGTGAATTCATGAATAACCACCATAATAAAGGGGGAACAAGTTTTTGTTGGTTGCAAATATTGTGAAATTCAGAATTCATCAAATTTATTAAATGTGTCAAATTATCATTCTATTCAGTAAAACATATTACTGCTTTTCTGCTCTGAGGTGCATTCCATTCATCCCACAGCAAGATCCTAAATCAGGATTGTGCAACAAGTGATTTAAGTGATTTATAACACTCACCTGTGACATATATTTAGAGGAAAGAGATCAGTGATCTTCTCCAACCTTTTCTGAGTCACTATTATAATAATGGAGAAACCCTACTTCCTAGATTATTGCTTTCACCAAAAAGTAATCTCTGCTTTAAAGTTCATGCTTTCTAAACAATACATACATAAAAATTAATCTTCTCTCCTTGAATTGAAACTGTTATATACTTAAACGCAATGCAATAAAATGCTGCCTTGATTTCAATTTAGCTTGAAAATATTTCTCAATTTACTTCAGTGTTAAAGTGTTGGCCATTATTGTCTATAAAATCATCTGTAGATCAGCATGATGCAGTTTGTTAAAAAGGCAGTGATCTAGTCCGTGAAATCATTTTCTGCTCCAAATCTCATTTTAACATCTACTTCTTGATCTGAGCATCAGCAGTTTGCTCTTCAAGAGACCACTATTTCTGTCCCTGGAGAAAGATGGAAAATTTACCAAGAAACAAGTCAGAAAAGAAATGGACTATGAGGTTCCTATTAGTTGGGGTTACTGCTTCTAAATATCTGCTACTCTAGCATCATAAGACAACATTTTTTCTCCCAGGAAATTGAATCTCAAGCTATTTTTAAGAGTAGTTTGCAGCAGCCTTTTAATACCTGCAGAGATATTTTCATACAAACAGTTGCATTAATGAAATTTAATGATGCTATATGTACTACACCTCATAGGATCAAATCAAATCCCTATTCATTTCAAGCAGTAAGGAAATAAAAAACATTTTTCCATTTATTTATGAAACACACCACTTGCCTGATACATCTGGGAAGATTCTGGGGTTTTTTTTTAGTATTTTGTTTTGTGGATTTTCCATTAAGCTTAACAGCTGGAATGACAGCAAATAGTGAGAATTTGAAAGAGAAGTGTCATCATAGCTATCCACAAAAATTAGCTTTTCCAATGTGGATCAAGGAGATATTTCATATTTCAAAGGTAGGAAGAAAGGGAATGTATTTGAGACATCATAGTATATTTTAGTTTTGAAACGCGCTAACACTGATCCAAAAAATTTACAGCTGCTTTTTGTACATCAAAACACAGCCTCATTAGAAGCAGAAAGGGGAGCTGCAGAGAAAATACAAGCACAAATGAAGACTGTATGCACAGAGTGTGAAAGAAACAATTCTTTCTCATTTTACATATGTTGATACTGTGTTTCTACCTACTATTTACCTGCTAGAAACCTTTTTTCTTTGTTATAAATGATATGGCAGGCTTTACTATAGCAAGGTTGTGAAATGGATTGCAAAGTTTATTTGCACTATGCCATGGAGTTTTGCTGACCTTCTCATAGCAATAGCAAGCAAAATATGTTCCTTAATAGAACATCCTAGTTTTAAAGCTTTGCAGTTGCTTTCATTCATCTAGTTTTGGTCCAGACAAATAACTGAATTTATCATTATCCCTTGGAGGTTTAAGAATGCAGAATATTCATGGTAGGTCTAGACACCACTGCTTTAATGATGTGCCCGAATAAATTGCTGCTGGAAGAGAAATGATTCTATTTGTCAACTTCTAACACACAGCTACTGAAACTGAATTATCATGTTGTTCTGACTTTGATAACTACATAAAATATTTTGTATCTACTGTTCCTAGTTCAATATCTACAAATAAATATTCAATGTCAAAAATGTCTAATATGTCCATGGGCTTTATAAGACTAAACACCATGGCAGTGATGAATATGTTATTGGATTAGAGTACTTGAAAAAGGCGGACTTGGGATCTAAAGTGGAAACAGAAATATGTCAAGGGAATTACTTGTTAAAACTGGGAAAATACTCCCATTTCAGTTTTCTCCAAAATACGCCCATTTAAGAAACCTATTTACTAGAACACAGAAAGGAATATTGCAGGAATAATACCTAGTGAATGACTGCATGCTGTTCATTTGGATGACATTATGGTAGTGATTTTATTTTTGACCCTAATGTTAGAAGCTGTAAGGCTGGAGAGGAACCCCCATAGTTTTCTTAAGTGATTTATTCTATTCAGGTTAGTAGTACATCCTGCATAGGTCTTCTTTAGCAGACAAAGAGCTAAGAGAATGTGTATCTTAAGCACAGAGAAGTAATATAAAATAAAAATATTGGTGCAATGACAGGCAGTTACAGTAAAGTAAATAGCATGTTATGCTTTTAAGAACTTCAGAGGACTTTGCACTTTAACTCAGACATGTTGCACATAAAAGTTCAAAGTAATTAAACATGTCTTAGGCCCTGAACAAGTGGTTTCTATATGTTTCTATTTTGTACATATGTTGTGAGTAATGCAAGAAATATGGAACCAACAATGTTTTTAAAAAAATACTCTGGAGATCCAAAGAACACATTAAAGAACCATAACTTTTAAAAATATTTGCTCAGCTCACAGAATTCTGAAACAGTCTGAAAGCTGCCCAGATGTGTTGTTATTTGCATATGAATTTTCAGTTAGATGCTGTACAAGGATAAATTTCTTCATGAATGAACAACTTAATTTTATTTCTCAGGGTTTTCTTGTTTACAATTACTTAGAAAATATAAGTTTCAGGATCCACAGATGCCCCAAGGTGTGCTGACACTGCTTATCTTTGACAGGAGTGTTTGATGAGTTCATTACATGCAGGATGTTGAAAAATACCTTGCCAGCTCATAGGTTTTTGTTAGGTGAAGGTGTTACAGCATACATTTATCCAGTAATGCTGTAGGATAATGGCCTAGCTTGCCATGAGAAAGAAATACACCTAATTTAATGCACTTCAGGAGAAAGGTTGAGATGTTTATAACCATGAGGTTCTTGTGCTTTCTCTTGGTCTGGAGATTTGCTGAGCTGACACACCAAAACAGCTGAAGGAGGGAGTCTTGTGAAGACAAGACAGTACTGTTTTGGCTAAACCAACAGGTGCAAACAACTCTTGCGTAAATCTTGAAGACCAGAGTCTCTGAGCGGAGATCTTTGCCTAATTAATGGCAAAATTAATATTAAAATTTATGCCCCGAAATGTGGTAATGAGCCTAATGGAGTACGTGTTAAACATACATGACCATGTTACTCAACTCTCCACCCAGATCACGTTAAACATCACCTAGAAGGCAGGGACAGACAGAATTAGGATATAAAAATCACAAAGGGAATACACCTCTTGGGGAGGAGAAGACTGAAAAGTCTGTCACAGATGGTCAATGGGCTGTACTCCTCTTCCTCCATACAAGAAAGTTATGTCTTCTTAGTAAGAATTGCACCTTCAAGATACGGTATACTTTTTATTTCTATTATCTATTAGCACTATAGCTCAGGCCTGTGCACCCAAGTGCATCAGATGTTACCCGGGAAGTATTAATTTGAGCTCTATTGTCCTTTTGCAGTCAGTGCATTTATCAACAGCAATTCCCAAACTCTCTGCCATTTTAATAAATCCAACCTATTTGTTTAACTTTTAAACTGTCTCAGCATAAGTCCTTAACCAGGCTCTGAAACAGGTACCAACCATTTCAGCAGGAGCCCTCTAGCTGGGCTCTGAGACAGACACAGCGTGTTGGTTGCAAGCCCCTCAGCCAGGGCCCTGAGACAGGACTCTCAGGCCTACCTTTTGACCTTGCAAAACTGCTCAGTGAAGCCCTTGGGCTCTGGCAGGCAACTCTCTAACTAGCACCCTTAACACGACAATGACAAGGTGGGCTCAACCATGAATTAAGAACAGACCACCATGTGTGTCAGCAAAGTAGATGTATCTTTATCTCATATCCCACTCTTGCCTACATACACAGAAAATAAAAGCAAGCACAATGCTGACTTCCTGTTTTAGAAGGGGGAACCTGAACATTATTTTACTTGACACTTCATTCTCATTACTGTAAGAGCAGATCTTGGGTCCTGATATCATAAATTTGTTACATGACTAAGCACACTGCTCCAGCAAATTTTTCACCTGTCTGTTTTTCACACATAACGTTTCAAAGTTCCCTAACCTACCATTTTTTTAGCTTTTCTTCTTTAAGAACATAATTATATGATATTTTTTAAAGGTTTTCAAAAATCCTTGCAAAACATCATGAAAACAAAATGTACCAACATAGCTTCCTTAAAAACTGTTTAGACCATCTCCATTACCATACTCTCAAAATAGAGGAATAGTCAAGATTTGCTCAGCAAAACAAGTAGGTGAGCACAAGGTCCTTCAAAAAGCTGTCACACAGGTGGTTCAATGTTGGTAATGTATGTGAAAGTCACAGAATTTCAAAACGGCTGAAGTTGGAAGAGACCTCTGGAAGTCACCTGGTCCAACTCCCCTGCTCAAACAGGGACACCTAGAGACAGTTGTTCAGAACTGCATCCAGAGGACTTTTGAATATATCCAAGCATGTAGACTCCACAATTTCCCTGGGCAACCTGTTACAGTACTCAGTCACCCTCACAGTGAAAAAGTTTTTCCTGGCATTTAGAGAGTACCGCCTATTTTTCAGTTTGTGCCTATTGCTTCTGGCCCTGTCACTGTGCACCACTGCAAAGAGCCTGGCTCCACCCTCTTTGCACCCTCCCTTCAGGTATTTTCACACGTTGATGAGAGCCCTTGTGCCTTCCCTTGTCTAGACTAAATGTGCCAGCTCTTTCAGCCTTTCCACATCCGAGAGGTACTCCAATCCCTTCATCATCTTGGTGTCCCTTCATTGGACACTGTCCAGTACGTCCAGATCTCTCTTATTCCATGGAGGCCAGAACTGGACACAGCACTCCAGGTGTGGCCTTGTCAGTGCTTCATGGAGTACTGAGTTAAATCTCTCAGTATATGAAATAAGCCATAGGGAGTATATAACTGACCAAACTAGTTATCTAATTTCAGTGTTGACCTAGTCCTGCCAGACCAGAAGAACTGACAAACTGGAAAGGAAGAGGGAATATTGTGTGTCAGTTGGATGCTCACACATAAGATATAAGACATAAGAAACTTATGCGGACTGCCACTGCTGTAGACATACATGCATTTGGTATTGTGGAAAACTCTGAAAGGACTTCGTCCCAGAGCCTCTGAAAACAGTAAAGAAAAGCGTTCCTGACCATTCACAAGCTATTGAAACCTCAGATGTTTTATATGCCAACTTTGTTTTTCTCAAAAAATTGAAATATTCATTAACAGAAATAGGCACCACACTACCACACTGGTAAGCTGATGGGCATATTCAGCATACTTCTCCTTTGGCATTCATGTTGCAATACTACTATTAAACCATTGTACAGTCTACAAATCTGGCAGGCTGTATTTTGGATTTATTGTTTAACAAATAACTTGAAAATGTCTTAAGAGCTGCCTTTTGTCTTCCTGAAATTATGACAGTCCAAGAAATGTGGTCAGCAAAGAAGTCCTACGAATGCTGCACATTAAGGTCTTTGT
Source organism: Todiramphus chloris collaris (assembly GCA_025345505.1). Lineage (NCBI taxonomy): Eukaryota > Metazoa > Chordata > Aves > Coraciiformes > Alcedinidae > Todiramphus > Todiramphus chloris. The sequence goes on along the minus strand of JANVCC010000018.1, from coordinate 67,205,794 downwards.
TATTTCCAGGATTGATTATTTCAACTATTTATTTTGGGGTTTCATTGATTGCACTATTCAAACACTGCAGTCTATAACAGATGCTACAAATCATATCATATATAGAATTTTGAGTAACGTGAAAAAATAACTCTCTATAATTTAACTCATCATAAACTTCCTCGGGGCTTTTAATGGATTGCTTCCTGTTTGAAGGATCCTAAGAAGTAATGTTATATGACTGAGCAGCAAGTGACTGGAAAGAAGAACTGAACTTTTTGGTAGCCAGTCCTGGAGAAAACACTTCAGGACTTTTTTTTTTTTTTTGTTATTAATTACCTGTATGCTCACAAATGCTAGTGGGAGTACAAATGAAAAAGTATTTATTAAAAATAGAGAAGTTAATCCCCTGAACTGTATCCTTGTGAACAAAAAAAACCCAAACAAAACAAAACATAAACCAAGATCTATCTCTTCTGCAGTACATTTTCCCATTGCTTCAGCTGCATCACTCTTGATGAATTCCTTTAAACTCTGTTGTGTTTGGCCCACCAACATGGATCAGGATTAAAAATTTGAAAATATTCCCTTCTACAAAGACTCAAGAGACACAGAGGCTTTGTGAAGCCTCCTTGACTTTTCATCTGATGCAGAAAGACTCCTGAATAACACAGAAATGACATACCTGTATATTAATATAAAATTTTCTTGCTCCCTTGGCACAGAAAAATACTGGGGAAGAGCAAGCTAATAGTCTTTGGCTAGAAATGTTGTTTATAAAAGCTATCACCAAGCTGCTTTTGGTTTTGTTCCTTATATCTTACCCACAATTCACCTCTAACAGTATTTTCTCTCCTAATGATAAAAAAAAAAAAATCAGTAAAAATGTCCTTAAATTCTGTCAAGAAGCAATGAAGAGTCTGGAGATTTACTGTGAGGGAATGGGGAGGGTGAAATAAACCACAGGTTGTAGGGGTAAAAAGCAGAGAATGTGTCTGGAGACTTAATTGCTTTACTTTTATTATTAAAATTTCTGCCAAAATATCTCTCTGAGCTAAATCTCTGCCTTGGTCCTGAATCACATTAAGTTCCCATCAACAATATTATTACAGCCAAAATGACAGCAATATCTACATTCTGTTGCAGAGAAAGCAATTGGACTTTGATACTCAAGAGGATGCTATGAACTTTACTACCCTTTTTCAGACACTGAAAACGTGAGAGCTGATCATGTTTTGCATCTATTAAAGATATGTCACATATTTTAAGACTTATCTTCTGTTTTTGTTTTACCTCTTCTAAAAAAAACCCCAAATATAGCATATTTTCACTGAAAAAGAAATAATACCTATACACTGTAGTTGTTCTCTTTGTCTACAAAATATTCAAAGAGTTTTTGGAGGAACCAACTCAGCAAACAGCCTCAAACATATCATATCAAACATATCATATTACCTTCTCTTCATTTTCACTTAATTTTCCTTCCCTCTTCTCAAGAAGCAATTACAGTTTAAAACCTCAGTAGTCTGCAAGTGATCATATGCATAACATGTGGACCTCTATCATGGTTTCACAAATTTTTTTTTATTGGTAGAAAATTCAAAATGACAAGTAGAATATAAATAGAGTTGTGTAAAAATAAATGCTTAACTTATTTCAACTCAGCTGGTACAAGACCACAAGAAACTGGCTTTCTTGTGTCTTTCTATGATAAGATGACTACCTCCATGGACAAGGGACAACCTATAGATGTAATCTATATGGACTTCTGCAAGGCTTTTGACATGGTCCCCCACAACATCCTACTCACCAAGTTGGAGATATATGGATTTGATGGGTGGACTGTTCAGTGGATAAGGAACTGGCTGGATGGTCGCATCCAGAGGGTGGTGGTCAATGGCTCAATGTCCATATAGAGACAAGTGACAAGTGGCATCCATCAGGGGTCTGTACTGGGACCTGTACTGTTTAATATTTTCATCAATGATATTGACACCAGGATCAAGTGCACCATCAGCAAGTTTGCAGATGACACCAAGCTAAGTGGTGCTGTTGACAGGCTGGAGGGACGGGATGTCATCCAGAGAGACTTGGATAAGACGGAGAAGTGGGCCCGGGCGAACTTCATGAGGTTCAGCAAGACTAAGCACAGGGTCCTGCACCTGGGTTGGAACAACCCTCACTATCAATATAGGCTGGGAGACAAGGTACTGGAAAGGAGCTCTGCGGAAAAGAACTTGGGTGTGTTGGTGGATGAGAAGCTGGACATGAGCCAACAGTGTGTGCTTGCAGCCAAGAAAGCCAATTGCATCCTGGGCTGCATCAAGAGAAGTGTGGCCAGCAGACTGAAGGAGGTGATTCTGCCCCTCTACTCTGCTCTGGTAAGATCACACCTGGAGTACTGTGTCCAGCTCTGGAGCCCTCAACACAGGAAAGAGATGGACCTGATGGAGCGGGCCCAGAGGAGGGCCACAAAGATGATCAGAGGGCTGGAACACCTCTCCTACAAGGACAGGATGAGGGAGCTGGGGTTGTTCAGCTTGGAGAAGAGAAGGCTCCAGTGAGACCTAATAGCAGCCTTCCAGTACCTGAAGGGGGCCTACAGGAAGGCTGGAAAGGGGCTGTTTACAAGGGCCTGTAGTGAAAGGACGAGGGGTAATGGGTTTAAATTAGAGAAAAGTAGATTTAAATTGGGTATCAGGAAGAAGTTCTTTACATTGAGGGTGGTAGAACATTGGAATAGGCTGCCCAGGGAGGTGGTTCAGGCCCCATCCCTGGAGATATTCAAAGTGAGGTTGGACAAGGCTGTGAGCAGCCTGGTGTAGTTGAGGGTATCCCTGCTCACTGCAGGGGGGCTGCACTAGATGACCTTCGGAGGTCCCTTCCAGCCCTAGCCATTCTATGATTCTATGAAAGACTGCTGATTAATATTTAATATTTATATGAACTAAACTGATGATTGTTTCATAGTTCTTGGCTAGCACAAAGGTACTATTTCTAAATATGAAGAACAGCTATATAAACTGCTTTAAAATTGAAATAAAGTGTTTCATATTTTTAACTTTCTTCTCCAATGGACATTTACAAAATCCATTTGTCAAAAGCTCACTCTTTAAGACACAGGGACTGCAATGAGAGAAATGGAAAGGGAAGATATCCTGACATGTTTTTATTCAACGAACTAAAAAGCCTCTGGCACAATACAAGCATAACAGTGAACAAGTAGGACAGAAGTGGATGTAGGTAGGAGTCAACAGTCTGATACACTATCTATGAATACTTCTTTTCCCAGGAGATTAATCTTGTAATTTTTCTATTTCAGGTTTTTTTTTTTTTTATTTCCCCGATGAATCACTTTACCTCAAAGAGGATATTGATACACAGGTAATCTCTGCCCATTTTGACAATGAATGCACCACAGCATTCGTGCAGGCAAGCTTTGAGCAACACTGCCATTCACAGGTGAGGTGCTGTGGAGAAAACAAGCAAGAGACATCCAGCCCATGGAGTCACCTGGACCAGCATACTGGGGACAGCATTCTTTCAAGAAAAAGACCTAACACCACCACTTATTACACCTGCTTATCTGCAAAGGGAGGCAGTTATGGATAACAGAGACAACCCCAGTTGTTTGTTTAGCACTTCTGCCTCAGAAATATTGAGAAAGAAGGCATTTGTATCTCACAGAACAGTAGTATTACGGACGCAGGACTGCCACCTAGAGATGCCAACAATATTTAATCTGTTGGAAATGTACTTGAGTGGCTGTATTTACGTGCTGATGTCTTTCAAATATCTTAAAGTCCTTTTAGGTATTAGATTTAAGTATCTAATTTTGGTATTTGCAATATTTCTTCCTGTGCCTTGTTCAGCTTCCAAGTAAGGAAACACCATTAAAATAAATCATTAGGTAATTCTTCATTGATTTGAAATCAGGGGACTGAATTTTTATTAAACTGAAGTAACACATATTCTGTGAACTTTGTACCATAATATCCAGATGGCACCACACCTACAGATACTACCTCTATCATGGAAAAACAGTTCTTTCCCACTGGGTGCTTTCAAGCCCATTTCCAGCTGCACTGTAAACAGCTGAAGACAACCAATACTTGTACTCATTCAAATTGATAAACTCCTTAGCAAGCTATGGGCTCCCTAGTAGTCCAACATTTCTACAGGTTTGTCTCTGCCTTTAGACTCCAGAGAAATCAATAGATTTCACTGAATGAGATACTAACATGGCCAACTGCAAAGTGTTATGTTAGACCTAATCAGGAATAAAAGGGGAAGAAAAAGATGTAAGTCACAATGCTCTGCAGCAGAAGCTGCATTTAGAAGAGATTGACATTATTCATCCAGCAAAATTCCAGAAGTCCCATGTTAAACATGTACATTAACTTAATATAAGAAAACCAGAAATTTTCAGGTAGCTCTAAGGTACTAGCACTGCTGCAGCTTCTGTCAAGGATTCAGAAGATACTCTAAATAGATTATGAGGACTTCCAGCCTGGACATAGATATGCAACACAAATTAAACAAAATAATAAAATAAATCTATAAAGCAAAAGCAACCAGTGTTTGAACAAGCTGTGAAAGGCATCTAAGTAGGACTTTCAGTACAAATGAAAAAGTTTTACAAAAGGTAAAAAATCCCAACAAAACACTCTGGATTTAATGTAATTCAAGAATTTGAGTATTTGTTCATAAGGAATAAAACTATCTTTCTTATCTATGACTGTAAAGCTATGTCTGGACAAGAAAATGACAGATTTAAAACCACTCTACGGTTGTATCCAGAAAGAGCTAGACAAAACATCATTTGTTAATAGTGAAATTCATAAGTGGTGGGATAGTCCCAAGATCAGGTAGCTTGCTGACAGTATCTACATCTCTAAAAAACAAATTAAAATTTTCCAAATTAAAGGTGAAGTATTGAGGAATTGTTGGTTTTAACCAGGAGAATTAAAACTATCTGGGGGGAGGGTGGTGGCGATTGCAGCTCTCTCTGGGGTGCAGAACAAAGAGTTGAACTTATTTGGAAAACAATCACGGAAGTTGGTCAGCTTTATCTTTTGGAGGTAATAGTCTTCATGGAGGAGATACACTAATGGCAGATGCTGCTGCAGCTACCTACAGGGACATATCTACACCCAAGTCACTCACCCCAGGTTCTGTTTAAAGCCAGAGAGAAACAGGCAATCTCAGAAGGGAATCCCAGTGGTTGCACCTATGGACAAATGAAGCATGGACCAATGGCTCATTTACCATCTGTATATTTGTCTGTGTGCATATATAACCACTTTGGATTCACTACCTTGGAAAGTAATATAATAAAAGCATTAGAACTGTTAAGCTGGGTTTATTAAAATAAACAGCATATGCATGAACATCTGTTAATATAAACAATTTTAAATACTTCTGAACTGTATTGTCAATTGCCATTTCAATAACTGCTTCACTGTGTCAACACTTATTGCGATAAATATGAAATATTATCTCGATTTTCAGAATGGGAGCAATAACATGGCATAAAAATGCAAGGAACACTCTCAATCTATTTGCATAACACACAAACTTTAAAAACCAATTTTCAAACAACTCTGTGATGAGGAAAAACCAGCTAATGATTTAACCTTACTCCCTCGGTGCCTAATTAAAACAGGCCAAATCAGTTGGTTTGACAGGGATTGAACAAACACTTAGCTGGTAATTAAATTTGTGCTTTTGCTGTCCCTTTCCCTTGCTAGTATGGAAATGCATAGACTGTCCGTGATTTTTATAGTAAAATTAAATTAACAACTCACATCAAGCTATATATTAACATCACCTCTCATCTGTTCATAGGTACTACCTAGATGTACAAAATTCTCTTCCAGGTTATTTTTGTTTCTTGTAGTGGTGAAGGGCTACTCCGTCATTTTAAAACTTGGTTGAAAAACTGCATCCAGAATCACTGCAGCCAACAGCATTTGACAAATGTGTTTACCCTTCTGCAGCAAGGTACCTCATAATTATTTTGATAATTTGATATTTGAAATTCAAGAGGTGCTGGTTAATTCAGATTGGTTACATAAGTTGCAAAGTATTGGGAGACTGAAAAATCTGTGTGAAAAAAAAAGCTCAAAAAATCTGCAGAATTTCAAATCTTTGAGAGGAACTTAACAAATGAGAAATACAGCGGCACTGCAGAACCTTGTCAACACTTTCTTTCCTTGGGGGGACATATGTTTTGCCTGAGGTATTGCTGGTGGAACGATAAGGCTATAAAGATTTTTTTCTGCTTTGGCATGCCTGGAAGTTGCTATTGTTTTACTAAGATTGCTGTATCAAGCCAGCAGTAAATTAGCACATTTCTTTCCAGCTTTTTCAGTAGGAGGTGTTGTACTACAGGTAAGATGTGGTGTATAAGTTAGCTGTTTTGTGTTTTATCTCAACTTTGTTGCTTTTATCACAAGTGAAAGTTGATATCAAAATTGTCATAGAAAAACACTTTTTTCCAATTAAAGCAGTGAATTAAGCCCATTTTACTGAAGTACATTATTATCACTTCTAATTAGGCCACCTTTAGCCATATCTTAGAAACTACAAGCCCAAAAGCACACTTTCTGGAGGGAAGATGACCCTGTACTTAGTGAAGTAATTTAATTATAAAGTGCATGTACGCAGTCATACTGCTATTTACATACATTTTTCTATCTAAACTAAATCACATAGATAACTCTTGTGCAAATACTCAGTATATATAAAAAAAATATGTAAATCTTCAAAAGAAATTCCGGCGGATATCTCAGAAATTAATAACCATCGTGTCGTGGAATTGTTTATTTAATGTCACTGTTATCTTGCTAAATGAAATGGTATTTCATCAACAAGCAGATTACAAAAGGAAATAACTGCAAGTAATTGAATGTAACTCATTGTTTGAAGTGACTTGACTGTTATGATATTGGAAAAGTACAAGTTACATCTGAAGTCTGACACTCGTCTGCATCTTTCCAGTGTAAATTGCTACTTTTTGCCATTAAAGACAATGAACTCACAGAAGTCCTAAGTCACTGAAAACAGTGAAATAGAAATCTTTGAAAATAAAAGTATAGATATCATCACTAGCTAAAAAAAAAAAAAACCACAAAAACCAAAGCAAAACAAAAAAACCAACCAAAAAACCACAAACAAACAAAACCAAACTGACCAAAAAAACCCAAGCAATCAACCACACCACCCTTCCCCCCAAAAAAACCAAACCAATACCACAGTAAACCCACAGACAAAACAAACTTTTATACTGCAGGTCCCTTGAAACTGGACATTTTTGTGTGGGAAACCTAGTGAACTGTTTGCCCTAGTCTTTTATTCCCCTCTGAGAAAATGCTGTGAGCCACTATGACAGCATACGGAGATAGTTAATTCTTGATCTAGATAAATTTAACTACTGCAATGTTCCCATAAGCATCAGGACCAAAGCACTCAGCAGTCAAGATAAAATAATAAACCTTTAAAAAAAGTACAGGGAAGTCCAAGTGAATGTCAATGAAATTTATATACCCTCATTCTTTGAAATTTATATTAATTGGCTATATATGCTAATGTATCCAAATTATGTGGAAATAATAGCCCCTTTCAGGAAGCAAATCTTTCTTACTGCTGCTAAGAAGTAGTGATTACATGATGTGTTATCAATTTAATAGCAAGAGTACATTTGTCAGAAACATACTTAGGAGAAAAAGGCAAGCAAAATTAAAGTACAGGTGTTAAGCAGGTTTGACAGTAGGAATTTAAAGAATCATGAAATTGAGTTTTGCTAAGAGGTGATTTTTAAAATGGCTGATTTCCACCCAAGCATGACTGCATTCATGTCAAGTGTTTTGCACTCTCAAATGCATAACAAAGAGCACACCAGGCTCCAGAGGCAGAACAGGAGATTAGTAAAGTGATTATAAACTGTTGATTATAAGACCAACCAGTTTGAAAAGGTCAGATCACCTAACTCTTTAACACATAAAATAAAGTGACCATTAATGCTAAAAGATTAGAAACTGATCTTGGATTCATGAAGCAAGCAGAATGTTTGGAACACCACCACAACACAAAGACATTTAGAATTTTTAGCCAAACAAAAAGGTGATCTCCAGTATTTTACTTTTGAACACAGTTTTCCACTCTTCTATACCATGGAGCTTTCTACTAGAATCTGCATTCCTACACACCAGCATCTCATAGGAGGAAGAGGCATTTGGATTAAGTGGCAAAGCTGGACAACAGAAATCACTTCTAGGTTTCCAGGGTGATGGGATTATTCAGACTGGAAGGAAACTCAGGGGCACAGATAGACCAACCTCTGCTGAAATCTTCCACAAATGCTTTCCCATATCACAGCTACATTTCCCTGAGTTCCTTTCCCATGCACACATTATTATTTCCTTAATGTTCTTCCTACAAAATAACTATGACCAATTTTCTCATATAATAGTAGTGTATTTTTTAAAGTATTAACAACTTGCATCTTTGTCTGCATCCTCAAGCCACATCTGCTGTTCTAGCTTCTGGCAGCAGCTCCAGCAGTGGGTTGACTCTGTGCAGGCATTGCTGCAGTGTCACATCTCTGCTGAAAGGTGTTCAAAAGTGGGCACAAGAACAGAGATTTTTCCACTCTGGAAGAAAGCCAATGGCCACATCCCACAAGAGCTCTGTGTCAGCATTGGTACCATTCAACACAATCAAAGATGATTTGGGAGTAAATAATGAGGTGGAAAAGCTTGTAAATGGTATCAACACTATCCAGAGTGGTGAAAATGAAAGCTGACTGTGAAGATTCATTAAAGGAACTTCTGATATGAGCACTGCAATGACAGAACAAATTAATCATCAATAACTGGAAGAAACACAACTGAGGAAAGCCAATGTTCTGTAAATGTAATCAGTGGTGGGCTCCAAATTAGCTGTTACATACAGAAAGAAATCCTACAGGATGAGGGCTGTTCTCTGAAAGTGTTGTGTGAAGTGCCACTAGGCAAGCAAAATGCTGGAATTTATTAGGGAAGGAACAGAGAAAAACTACATTTTGCTCTATAAATTATTACACATATAATTTTCTACATTGCAGAAAAAAAACCCCCATAGATACACTACTTAGGTGAGCAGAGGTTCAAAACAGCTTTTACATCCTACAATGGTGAAAAACAGAGGGGGGAGGGGCATGAGAGTAGGCTATAAAAAAATGAATTACATGGGAATGAATCATAAATATCCCACAGTTATTCAGTATTTTAAATACCACAAGGCAGAAAGGACATCCAATAAAATTAACAGCCAATAATGTTAAATAATTCAAAAGGAAATATTTTTTCATAGCAAGTACAGTTGAAACACAGAATTATTTACAAGATTTTTGGCTGCTTATTCTGGGATCTGCCTCTTTAAAATGGCCACTGACCACTGTATTCCATGAGACAAGAGCAATCTGAACTGATAATGTCATTTTAGGTGCATTGTTTATTTAAAGCTACTCCAAAGTCTCTTTTTAACCCTCACTCTCGAAGGACATACTTCACTTTGCCCAGCTATACAATATGATTCAGCAATGGATTTCTGAAATCTATAGTTGTGCAATTTTTTTTTATATTTCTTTTTAAAATTGTTACTTTTTAATAGTAGTAAGATCATAATTTATTAATTATATTTGAACTGATTTTTAATACATAATTTATTTCCAGTGCACTCATTGCTAAAATAAATGAACTCCAGAAAACATATTTCCATTAATATTCACTCAGTGTTTGAACTGTTCTGTAGATTTGCTTTCCTGACACTCCAGGCAAGCATTTTCTGAACCAAAGCCAGTGGGAGCATGTCAGTGCTCAATTCTTTGCAAAGTCCAGTGGTCAAGAGGATTTCAGTAAAACATGGGACCTGACAGAAACAAATGTTTCACATTTAATATGTCTGTCTGTACAAGCAAGCACAAATATACTCACTGTATTTCAGTTAGAGGCAGCAGCTTTGAAGAGAAGTAGGCAATTATGAAACATACTAATTTTTTTGTTATTTCACTATCTCAATAATTAGCCATATTACACCTGGTACAATGAAAACCATATTGGGAGCAAGCAATTTCTCCCATCAATGGCAAATAAATATAAATCTAAACCCAATGCATCTGAGACAAAGAACTATATTAGCTGTTGTAGCACTCTGGTGTTTGAATTCATTATATTGAAATAGTATAAAGCATGAGTGATCTCAGACTCCAGTACAGTTAAAGACTGAACCTAGTTTATCTCAAATTCCTACTTTTCTACAAAATATTTACCTTTTGGGTTTTATATGAGCTAAAAAATAATACCATTTTTGTTGTTTTCTTCTACCTTTTGCTGCTGTTTGCAGATGGAAGGAAAATAAAAGGAATGAACATAAAGAATATACAAACTGTGCTACAAAGGTCAGCGCTAATGGAGAATACAGAGAAAGAAATGGACTAAGCTAATGCATCCACCATAGCACAACATTCATGACATTCAGGAGCACTGGCACCAGTCTGAAAGCAGCATCATTATGTTCATGTGCCATAAAAAGTCTCATCCAGGGACATTCCTACTTGTCTTAATGAAAACAACCAGACAAACCAGAAAAAGCCACCTCATTTCCCTGCAGAGAGTAGACATGTTTGTGAATTACGCTGTCTGCAGAGGCAGGGCTGGACCACGACGCTTTCATCAGGTTAGGTGCACTGAATCTTCTCTGGGTTCAAGTGAGGCCTCTCAGTTCAAACATGGGTAATCCACGATGACCTTTCAGATTGCTGTAGAAAAGGAACCACTTTGCCATTGCAAAGTGCTGTTTAACAGCAGCTACTGAACCTCCACATACCAAACAGGAAATCTGTGGTCCTAGTGGAAGTAAATGAAAGTTTTTCCACATACAGGTCAATTCTCCTGTTACGAACTGTTTTATGGTTTGCTGAAGTTTGTTGGTACAAAGATAGTTCATTTCCATCGGCAGCACTGACTCAGTGAGGTCCATTTTTATGGTAATGGTTGTTTTTTATTACTTCGAAATGACTGATAGACAACTAAGTGTTAACAACCACAAAAACCATCAATCTAGTTTTCTCATTTTTCCATAAAAAGCATTGAATCATTGCTATTTAATTAACCTGTCCTTCACTTCAATGCCTTGCAAACTGTACCTAAATGTGTGCTTGGTTTCAAGGAAGAGATGAGATGGGTCCTGCACTAAACTATCATGGTGTAAATACAGGGTAATTGTGTTTTGATCTATGAATGCATAAAGCCTGCAACTCAGTCACGATAGACTCTTCCAAGTGTTTTCATCTGCTCTAGTATGGTTTTTCCATGTGAACCTTTGCTTCTTATTGTCATTTCACTCCACAGTAATAAAACAGACATTACAGAAGAAAGAGAAACTTCAGAAATTCTAGAATAAACTGCTTTATGTTGGAACTGATATTTGCTGAATCACAGTTATAAGCACTCTATCATTAGGAAGGGCAGCCTTCCAGAAGGCTGCCTCAGTGCTTTCTGCTGTGGTAGAAATTAGTCTGGGTTTTTCTAAACAGGATTAACCACACAAATCTCATAGACATTTCATCATAATCAAGGCACAGAACACTACGGAAAAAAGTCAACAAGTATATGGACATTTTCTGTTACAAGCAAACCAACTTTTAGCCGTAATTATCCCACAGCATGAAATTTCGTGATTTTGTATAGACTTTTACATTTTCAAATTTTCAGCTAGTTTTTGGATGGTGATTAGTCTCACAATCCCCGCTATTTCCCAAGTATCATTATCACTTGTTCATAGAGAGAGAGAGAATCGTCTCATGAAACAGCAATTTGTACAGGGACATACAATCAAATAATAAAATTCAAAAGCTAACCTTCTTGCCTCTGTTCAAATTAATTTATCATTTTCCATTTTCAGACTGTAATCAAGGCTACACACTGAATTAAATGGACTCTCCTTTGAGAAAACATTCCAGGAAATATAAGAGTAACAGAAATCCTTGAAAAATAATAAACACCGTTGATCACCAATTATGCCAAGTAAATGAGAAATAGAAAAGCAATAATAGGAAAAAAACCCCAAAGCAATACATAAACAATCATCAAAAGGTTCTTCAGATGCAAAGAAAAAGTGAATAGGAAGCTTGAAGGACTAGTATTCACCAAAGATTAATAAATAAATAACCTAACACGGGCCCCTCACACCAAGGTGATATCCAAACAGGAATTCATGTATTTAAATATTCAATAGAATGACAAAATTGGATATCCAACTCCATAAATTAAATTCACAAGGCTGCATTAAATGCTTGAACTGTCTATACATCAAAAGGTAGGGAGCTGGGTGCAATTATGAGATCCAGACAGCTAAATTGTGGGATGCCTCTATAGTCAATAGAAAATGATGAATGGAAGAATGCATGTGCCTGAAATTCACCCCTGTGATCTCCTGTCCACTTAGCTGTCTATGCCCAGATGTCTAATCACTATTCAAAAAAATTCTTTTATACACTGATATGGTTTTTTGTTCAAACAACTGGTCCCTTTCTCTGTTTAGAAAAACAGTGGCTGCTTCCCATCTTCCCATGATAGCCCAACAGTTAGGCAGCACCACAGCTGGCCATGCAGCTCGTATCCTAAGACCTCTAACAACCACAAGTATTTAAAATCATAGCTTATGTACCCCAAGAATAGGCATATAATCAACAAATTGGCCCGGGAATAAGCTATAGAATAGCTGAAAGAACCTCTTGTTCAATGTAGTGAAAGAAAAACATTCAGTTACTCTGTAAACATGTCCAGGTACAAACCAGACAGGAAAAAAGAGGTTTAAATTATCAATCGATACAACTGTGAATGTGTATTTACTACATTGTCAGCTGAACAACTGTCCATAAATAATTTTATATTGTTGATTAAAAGGATAACTTTTCAAACACAACATTTTGTAACAGCTTCCCAGCAGAAGGAATAAGGACAGGAAAACCTATCCAGCTTCTAGGATATAGGCTGAAATTTTTCCACAAGGATTTTAAGAGGTATTGGCAGGTGTTTGGAGCTACTAACCCAGAGGTCCTTCCCATGCTCCATTCCTATGCTACTTCTGTGTAGCAGACTATCAGCAACATGGCCTCTGGCTTTTTAAAAATGTCTGGAAGAGCCATTGAAAATACACATGTAAGAGCTGTAAGAGTAGATGCCAATTAATTCACAGTAAAGCTTTTAAATAGACATTTAAAAAGTATGTCATGGTCACAACCTATTTGACAGCAACTACTGAGTACAAACGAATGTGCAATCACTGCTGTGAATTTGGAAGGGCATCTTGGGGCTGAACCTCCTCATCCTAGGGGTCTAGAGTTTCAAGCTAAAAGAGAAAGTAATCTCAGCCAAGGTTTACAATGGTGAAGGCAAACATTTAATAACCAGGGAGCTAAATTTAAACTCTTACAGTTACATTTAGGCACCATATGGTCGTATTTTCAAAACCACATGGATTATTTAAGAGCAAAAGCCCTACTAAAAGCCACTGGGACCTGGACACTTTAGAAACTGTTACCCAGCTGAGTGTGCATATCTTTCAGAATTAGGGTTTATGTAACTTCACGTAATCATAGTTCTGCAAAATAACAAATTGTCTTTAAACAACTGTTGACATTCTCCAAAGCTGTATATTAACTCCCACTGAATGGCACCACATGGTGAAAGAGGCTCAGTGTTTTTGTCGTATTTCTGAACAGTGACAGCTAGCTTGTTAAAAGTGTACCCTGCTGTGTTGAATGCAGATCGGTGTATTCTTCTGAGAACTGTGTTTCACTCCTAAAATACTAAGATTGACCTGCAGGATAGGCATAACCAACCTCAGGCCCACCATCAGCTACCAGCAGGTACTAAGGGCAGTCCTTCTTTGGCTGTAAAGGGTCTGCAGAAGCACATACTGAGATATTTTTTAAAATGACAGTTCAGAGGTTGGGATTATAAATTTCTGTTAATTTTCTTGAGAACTCAGCCCGCATATTATTCAGGAAACCATGGACCTCTCAGGCAAAGTGTCTTCCACTGTGCTTTTCTGTTCTGTCAGTATTCTCTCTAGTGTCATTGTACCTGTATGTGACCATCATGTCCAGCTTTAACAGGCTTCCCAATCTCAACATAAACAGCAAAAAAAAAAAAAAAAAAAAAAAACAAAAAAAAAAAAAAACCAAAGAAAAAAAAAAAACCAAACAAATCCAGAAGAGCTGCATGTCAGTGGTTTTGTTTTGTTTTGTTTTTTTCCTGAGAAATCTCCCCTTCACATTAGGTTTGTGATAAACCGTTTTGGGAAATAGTAGGTTGCTCATGGACCTATCTGCCCTTTGGAAGAGACCCATTTTGCAATCTCACTCTGAAATTTTGAATTTTCCTTCTGGTCCCCATGCATAACAGATCTGGTTATATGTTTGAGGATTAAGATTCTAATCCTTTGCACCATGTTCTGCACCAGTAGGATTCATTTGGATGTTTATGATTCTTTGTCCATTCCACAAAAAATCAAAACTCACAGCTAAAGAAAAATATCTAAAAAACACTTCCAAAACTGTTTCCAAAAGTGATTAGTTCATGCCATCAGACTGCCTTAGCAAGGCAACTAGCTAGAAAGGCATCAAGTATAAATAATATAAATATGAATCTTATATGATGGATTACCTTTATGTGATGAATTATCTTTCAGTTAAAGCTTTTCCATGTCCCACAGGCTGGATCCACATACAATTTCAATGTCTAAAGTGCATCTAAAACAATTTACTTAAACACTAGGAAAGCAAATTGTGCATGATAGTATGTTTGAACAGCTGTTAGTGGATTTGGGCATTTCTAGTTTGTTGGCATTTTTCTGCTATCACAGCATAAATTTTCAGAATTGCACAACTTTTTTCAATGTATTCATTTTATTTGCTGTAAGAGGTTGTTTCATTGGCAGTGGATGCTTAATTAGTTTTTGTTCAGGAACAAAAATTGTAACTATGCCCTTGCCCACGGTGATTACATTTTCAATCTATTTTTCTTTTAGCTTAGCTGCCTTGAAAAAAAAATCCAAATAAAATATAACCTGGAAGTTTAATTACATATACAGTCTATGTGAACTCAGTCAAGTAGTGCAATACTAACAACTTTGCAAAACTCAGCCCAGTGTTACTACACCCTTCACACTGTCTCCAGTTGTAACCTATCAACTGAAGATATAATGAAGTACAGCATGAGTCAAGGTAGCTCTGGAATAAGCAGCAGAACTGGTGCATCCCCTCAATCCTTAGCCAGCCCGTGGTGCTGAGAGGCAGGGCTCCTGGCCTCAGTGGGTACACCACTGGTTTTGGGACAGACTGCAGTTTTCACAGCACACTGCAGCATGCTGTGCATACACACCCATAAACTCGCAGGCCCTTGCAACGTGAACTTTTGGTCCCTTGCAAAGGACATGTCTGAAGACACAAAGGCAGTCAGACTCATTGGCCAGCAGCAAAGCAAAGCAAAGCAATCTCCAAACAGCTGAACTTGAGCGCCTCTCCCTCTGTCCCCCTGCAGCTCTGCTGCATTGACCAGCTGGTGTTTCTTAAAGCAAGAAACACTGTACTGGCATTAAAATCAAGTTAGCAAAGTTTTTCTTGGGTGCATGCTCCTGAGAGGATAAAACGGAAAATGCCAAAGATGTGATTACACCCAACAGCAGAGGCAATGTTCAAGTCTTAATGAAAGCTTTGATGTGTGAACTTACATACTAGCAACCACTAAACACTTATTTACAAAATTGCTTCCTTTTAGCTGGGTTTTCAGGGTGATTCTGAATTCCAGCTTGTAACCCAGCCCTGCTTTATGCCATATTCATTTAGGAAGGGTGAAGACAGTCCACATGATCTACTATTATGAAATACTCTCAGATTAAAACCCGCAAACTTAGCCAAACTAAGAAAGATTTCTTAAAAGAGCAGTGGATAAAGCTTACTAATGTTGATTTATATAGCCCCAGGCCAAGTCATAGTAGCAATTTCTTTAGACAGTAAATTCTGCAAGAAAAGCTGTATTTTCTCTGTTATATGGTAAAATAATCACTGCAGCAGTACCCTGTACAATTCTATTAAGACAGATAGAAGATAAGGATGGAATAAGAAAGCAATAAGAGACAACACATCTATCACTGCTACCTGTGATGGCTTTCAGAAAGGATCATTACGGTCTAACAGTGTAAGAAGAAATGACATAATTTTTTTTGTCGCTGCAAGACTCTTCACAGAGAAGAAAAGGAAAAATGTAGCACCAAAAAATATAAAGATGGAAGTTACAGAGAATCACATCACCTGAGAAAGGTAAAAGGTTTGTCTGTACAGAATAGTAATTGTTTTCAATGCAAATCAGATAAACCTGTGTATGTGTAGCCAAAAATATAATCTTTTTATTATTATTATTCTTTTACATAATCTGTGAATGTAGGTATGACATCTGTACCTGTTGTGTAGTATGGACATACACACTTCTGTACAAAAAAAATTTGTAAATAGGTCTTACAGTTCCATTCTTAAAAATCTGATTAAACAACCCAGAGGACATAAAAGCCAAGTCCTTGCTGCTATTAAATCCTAAAAACCAGGTGGGATCATTTAGTTAAAGTCCAGCTATAACAAATCTCTGCTCAATTTTAATAGACTAGAATAGACTATTTCAGTTGGAAGGGACATACAAAGATCACCTAGTCCAGACTCCTTACCAAAAGTTAAAGCATGTAGTTAAGGGCATTGTCCAAATGCCTGTCAAATACTGACAGGCTTGGGGCATTGATCACCCCTCTAGGAAGCCTGTTCCAGTGTTCAACAACCTTCTCAATAAAGAAGTGCTTCCTAAGGTCCTTCTCTCCTGGTGCAGCTTTGAACCATTCCATGTCCTATCACTGGCTCCCAGGGAGAAACGATCAGCAACTCCCTCTGCACATCCCCTCCTCAGGAAGCTGTAGAAAGCAATGAGGTCACCCTTTAGCCTCCCTTTCTTCAAACCAGACAAGCCCAAAGTCCTTAACCACTCCTTCAGGACATTCCTTCCATCCCTTTCACCAGCTTAGTTGCTCTTCACTGGATGCATTAAAGAACTTCAATATCCTTCTTAAATTGTGGAACTGCACACAGCAATCAAAGCAAGGCCACACCAGTGCTGAATACAGCAAGATAATAACCTCTTTTGACCAGTTGGTTATACTCTGTTTGATGCACTCCAGGATGTGGTTTGCCCTCTTGGCTGCCAGGGCACATGGCTGACTTCTGCTTAAGTCTGCTGTCAACCAGCACCCCCAGATCCTTCTCTGCAGGGCTTCTCTCCAGCCACTCCTCCCCCAAGCTGTGCTTGTGCCTGGCATTGCTCTGTCTTAGGGATAGGATCCACCATTTTGATTTCTTAATTTTCATCCCATTAATCCCATTGATCCACTCTATCTACATACATCTTATCCCTTACAAGGGTTCACAGCACCTTCTAGATGAGTAATATCAGGAAACTTGCTAACAGTGCAATTCCTTCATCCAGATAGTTGATAAATATATTGAGCGGAACTGGTCCTAGAATTGAACCCTGAGGAATTGCTGGTGACTGATCGCCAGCCAGATGTAGCACCATTCACTACAACCCTTTGAGCTCTGCTCTTCAGGCAGTTCTTCACCCAGCACACCATGAACTGATTCATCCCACAGTTAACAACTTGTCCAGAAGGATACTGTGCGAGACAATATCAAAAGCCTTACTAAGATCCAGAAAAACTACATCCATCACCTTCCCTTTATCTGCTAGGAGGGTGACCTTATCATAGAAAGGTAATAAAATAGCTAAACAGAACTTTCCCTTTATGAACTCATTTTGACTATGCCCGGTGATTGCATTATTCTCTAAATAATTTTCAATAGTATCTAGTATAATCTTCTCCATAATTTTTCCAGGACAATCTCACTGAAAGTTACTTATGACTTCACATCCTCACAGTACAGATTAAAACAGAAATCATCCACTGCAATAATGGCAGTGCAAGATGCAGACCAGTTTTCAAGCACAGTCACAAGTTCATGTTTTAACCTCAGCATCCATTTGCTCAAATTACTATTTGCTAAACATAATCCTTGCATGTCATTCTTATGCTTACAGCACAAATATGTGACAGAAATCCTGCTACAATATAGGAAGGGTAAGTAAGTAAATTGAAATAACATGAGAAGTCCTTCAGAAACTTTGGAAAATGATTTCCTGATATTTTCCAAGGGTACAATTGTGTTATTTTACTCCCAAATGGTAGAATACGTACATGTAGAATGTACAACCCTCTAAAACCTATTTCCACCAAAAAAAAAGCCCAAAAACCAACAACCAAAACAAACTTGACTTAAAACCAGACACAGAATACTTGAGGATCCTATGAATCAGTACAGCAGGACCTCTTATCTATAGGAGTCCCAGCATTCACTCATGTGACTACTAGAACTGATCTTAGTCTCGACTACCAGGCAAATTCTTGTTTGTTCAGGTTAAACCAAAGATTACCAAACTTTGAGAGTTTATTCTTTGTTAGGTAAATAAGTTCCTATCTTCCCAACTCTGCAACAGCAAAGATTTTATTCTTTCTTGGTGATGTTGGGTGCTATCATTCTAAGGTATCTGACAGAAGATGGCTTTTTGAGAGTAAATGCTCAGTAATTGAGAATTTTGGCTCTGCCTAACTCACACAATTCTGAATATTTATGAATTAAGCTTTCCCCAAAGACATTCAGAGACTGTAAATCACTGAAAACTACCATGAAAATGAAACTACTAGGGGCAATATAAACTTCATATCTGACATCAAGAAAATTATTTCTCTCCCTGTTGATCAATATTTTTCCAATGAATACAAAGAGTCATAAATAGATAAACTCTAGAAGAGTACTTCCAGATATGTTTTAATTAGTAGTAAACATAATTCCAATATAAATTGTTTAGTCAATAAATTCAGCTACAGAAATTAAAATCTTTTAAAATTAAACTTACAAAATTCTGTATTAGCCATAAGAAAATATAATCACGGCAATAAATCATCTCTTAAAAACATAAATATTATGACCTTAAGTATTCCTATAGTAATTGTTCACGAGTAATGGAAGTGACACTCACAAAATTAAATTCTCACCCTGTCTAATCACTTTCAATAAAAGAAAACAAAAATATTATCTAATTAAAATTCATAGACTTTCACAGTGGAAGAATACAAGGAATACAAACGAAGCATTCCATTTAATTCAATCACCAGTTAACCTAATTATTCATATTATCTTATCTTAATAATGGAGTTATATGGATTTAAAGAACTTTCCTTCATACTGCTTTTACTCTTGTATTCAGCTGGGTAAGTAAGAACAGCAAATTATCAATGCTAGTAACATTAACTCTGTGCAAACCCTTTTTAATATAGTATCATGAGCCATGCCTACCATGCATTTTGCAATACCCATAAAAATCAAGGATTATCCAATATATCAACAACGTAGAGGCTCAGACCTAAGAATTCGATGTTGCACCTTGTACGTTATTGGTTTATGCATGAAATATTTTTATTTGGATTAAGTTCTTCAATTTCATTTATATGTAACTTACAGGAGCACTTTTTGGCTTCTGAATGATTCAGTGAGAATGTCAGACTTCGGGGTAGAATTTACACTTTATACACAGCTACTTTATTCACTAGTATCTGTCAAACTGTATTTTATAAGCTCTTTTCCTAAATGGTAATTCAAGTGTCTCCTCAAAATCCACCCATTCATTTCAGTCTCCTTCAAGGATGAATTATATTTAACCAGAGGAACTTCCGTCTGTCCTTATTCTGGGCATTCTTTGGGGCAGGCACTGTTTGTTTTGAGACTATAGCACTGAATCTGTGACAACATATAAACAAATAACATAACCAACTTCCTATTCACATAATTTATAATGTCCATTATCACAGGCCTTAACCAATGTTCAAAATGTTTGTTTGCCTCCCTCTCTTCCCAGCTCCACAGCAGAGAGCCTTTTTCAATTACCTGTTGAAAAGCAATTGTAGCAAGCACTGAAACCTGCATAGAAGGTGGTAAAACTCATAAATCTAATAATCTCTGGGACCGAAATCACAGTTTAAAAGTCAGTGGAGCTATGGCCTTCCTTTTCATTTTGACCCCTAAGACAATGTTTGCATTTTCAATAGCACAGACATCTGACTAACATGTCAGAAAATAAGAAAAAAAAATATTTCAGCAAGCTTGGGTTCTGGTACCTAAAACACAACCATGAAAACCAGGAAATTTACATGCTCTTTTCACCTCCCATGCACTTTTGCAGGGGTATTTAATCTTACAAGTTATTTTCTATGACTCTAAAAGACAGGTATCCCCTCTTGTTTGAAAGAAAGGTTACTGGAAGCTTATAAAGAGTTTCTGTAAATATTGGAAGAACCTGAGTCAAAACAATTCCATACAAGCAAAATTACATTCATTTTCTTAAATTAATGGTAAGCAGCAGATAGGCAATAGGAACAAAAGTCAATACAAAGGTAAAACTCTTTAGGAGTTTCTTTCCTGCTCCTCTTTGAGGGGGGGAGAAACAGCAAACTTGAAAGTTTAAAATACTTTCTAGCTTTTCAGGACAAAATAAACAAGTCTCAATGCCCTTTAAATGAATGAATATGATGCATTAAACACATTGAAATAGGTACAAGATGTTTTGCTATCTGAACTAGCAGTCATCATGTTATGTCTAGAAACTTGTCCTTACACTGTGAACCTGTCAGAGACAGAATAACCAATCCAAAAATATCACTATCAGTAACCAAACTGCCAAATTGCAAATGGATGTTTTGGTCAACGTAGTGTTCGGATGGTAATTACTCAGGCTTAAAATTAAAACAAAAAAGATGAAGATTTGACAGATTCAGAGACAGCTGCTGGCTGAGCAGTGGGGCAGTGCAGGGAATCACTGCAGGATGGCAGATCCAATAAAAGCAGTGGACAGATCTGTACATTCTGCATGACTGGTGCTTGCAGGATCCACTGCCCCGGGAAGGTCTGGAGGTCTGCAGAGATCTTCCCATGTGCTGTTCTTCCCCAGCAAGGGCTACTAGGCCCCAAGGCATCCCTTAGCCCCACTGCCTTCTCCCTGTCAAGCAGAAGCCTCATCGAGCTGCAGCCTTGTCCCCCAATTTTGCTCCCTGGACAGCAAATGTTGGAGAAAGGCATGCTGTGCTTTTCATAGAGGGTAAGATCAGAGAGATACCAAGGGAGGGCAATTGTCAGTCAAGGAAATACAGTAACGAGAAGAAAATTTGCACACAGCTCCTTGAAACTTCCCTGAAAACAGCTTTGTGAGTCATCCTTTCCATACCCTCAATCCCTGTCTCCCCACTGATTCTCCAAAGCTCCCTTACGTCCATAAATCACCACTGACAACACTACATGTCTTTCAATGTGATCTCTTGGTCTTATTGTTGTCTCCAAGGTGTCCCACCTCCACTGTAGATAATGATGGGCTGAATATTTCATCTAAAATGAGGGTGAAAAATTCAATCAGAACAAAATCTTTTGAGATTGCTATTTAGGTAAGAAGGTTTTTTAATATTTTTTTACTGCAAGGGAATGTATCTTAAGATTTTTATTTCCACTTCGTCAGCAACAGAATAATCACTTATTCTCAGAGCTGTAATGTGCACATTGTTGGTTGCAATTGTCTTTTCATCTGCTACCTGGTCCTTCTCTAGACAAATACCTAGGCTCTTCATCATGAACAAAACTTGTAACGTAAAATTAAACAGTGTATATCAATGGAGCATTGTGTTTCATACAAATGGCACCAACAGAGGACCATTTGGATATACCTTTCATCTTTTTAAATAATTCCAAGAGCACAGCTGCTCACTGTCTTGGAGAAGCATAATCACATTTTTGTTTTAATGCACTGTGAATCATTACTAGAAAGAGGTTTTGTTCTTTCTTTTCATACGGAAAAATATGAAGTTACACTGTATTAAAAATTTTGTCTCCTTCCCTCACAGTAACTCCCTTTTCTGCTTTATTCCCAGCAGCAAGACTGGAAAAAAATCCCTCTCTCCCCGTTCCTCCTCCTTGGTGTTCAGTCACCATCCTGAGCATCTGTGTATCCCACCAGCAGGCCTGTATATTCATCAGCTCCCTGCTACTTCCTTCATGATTTGGCTGTGAAATGGAGAATAGCTTCTACTGAAAATGATAATGGGTTGACTGTTTGAAGTTACCGTACTGTCTTTTTTGTGAAGGTGAATGCCACAGGATAGCAGAGCAACAGCAATAGAAAAAACTCACAATACCTACAAGCAATTAATAAATTTTTAAGCATTCAAGAAAAAAATAGTGTATTTCTTTTGCAGGAAAGTACTCATGACTTACACTACACCCATTACTAATATGATTAGAATTGTATCTTCCTCATGCCTTGGTATGACATTGTTAGTTTGATGAATGCAACAACTCCTTTTCAAAGAGTAGTACTTACTGCATTATGGCATCTTTTCCTTTTGTTTGCAAGAACTCAATTTTCAGCAGATTGAGTTATTCTTTCCCATCTTATGTTTTTTTCATTAAGAGTTGAGGCCTAATTATTTGAGGCATTTGTCTTTGGTTTCAACAACATACTTCTGCAAAACATTAACTTTACTTAATTTTTCTTTAGAAAACATGCCTGTTTCCTTTTGGAAGATAACAAAATATGATATTGCAGTAAATTATGGTCAACTGATAATGAGAAAATAAGGATGAAGATAGGATTTTTGTGTTTGTTTATTTAATGCATCTGTTTTTCTGACTTGACTTGTATTTCACTGGAATTTCTCAGAAGCACTTAGGTCACAGCTACACTGTGAAGTCTTCCACTTCAGTGGGAATATTAACCAGAGTATCAACAAGAAGGCCACAATTTAGTGTTTCCAATAAACATTTGAACACATTTTGTGGTTGGGATTTACACCAAATTCATGTCAGTACACTACATTACCTACAGAGGGTGAAAGAGAACAAGTTCTTAAATTTCTCTCCTATGTTTGAATTAGTCTGGCACTCCACAGGACAGTGTTCTCATACTGTCTTAAGACTTGCATATAAATTCAGAAAAATTTGCAGTTTGTAGTGTCATCAAGAAAAATAAAAGCTGAACAACACTTGGTTTGCTCTCTTATGACTTTTCACATTTTTTTCCAGGAATTTGATTCTTGATGATCTGACTTTTAACAAAATTACGTAAGTCACTACAGTGTAGAAGTGACATTTGAATTTCTGATCTTTGATCAGCTTCAGCATCTTTATATAAAGCTTGGCCCACAGGGTCTTCACTGAGGGAGGACAGACCAGACAATGGTTGAGACTGAGATGTTGCGGTTTTTTTATTCTTGGTACACTGAAAGAACTCCATCACAGACATCAGCAAGTTGAGTCTATTCTTATCCCAGTGGAAAGCAAACAGTCACTCTGGGAATCTTGACAAAACTAAATTACACCTACATAAAGCCGTAAAGAAAATGTTCTTTCATATCAGATTAAGAACAAGTACATTTCATGTTAGACATTAATTATTTGCTATAAATATTCTCTTACCTCCACTGTAATCTAATCTACATAAGAGTTAAGTAAACGGGATACACCTGGATGAAAGGCAGAGTGCTGCTGGAGCTGGACCACAAAGCTAGAGCAAAAACTTCTCTCCTTATAGTCACAAGACTTCCATGTAAGGGATTAACAAGGACAATTATTATTTTATAGAGTTTTAAATAGTGCCAAGTGTGAAAAATGAGTCAGGAATCTATGCCTGAAAGAGATCACAACTGAAACAGCAAGCAAAAATAGACAGTTATCCAATGATGGCTAGAGGATGAGATACATCAAAAACTAAAATGTTTGAGCCAAGAATATTACCATGCACCATATTAGTTCCACTATTATGTATTCATTCATCATGTGGGATCTTCAGTTTCAGAGAGATTAAAGCTTCATACAGGCAGCATTAGAAACAGAGAATGGGAGAAGAACTGTTCAGAAATTTTCAGTGAAACAAAATTTAATTCAAAACATGACCATCTTGGTAACCTTTGATGAATGCAAATAGAGTTTGAAGTAAACCCTGCTCAGACTCTTAGTAGTTGAACAGCTGGATATCTTGAAATCTTGAAAACTCTGTTTGGAAGTGAAGGTTTTGAGAATAACTAGGCTTTGTGCTATGAAAACAGGGTGCAGAGCTTTGAATTCACAGGACTGGTGGTCCAGATGGCATCTACCCTGATAATACACTTGAAGCTGCTAGGGATCTTATCTATCCACTTTCCAAAAAGGAATTTCCTGTCAACTGGTGTCTCATCCTGTGGTTAGGAGCTGTTTACCCAGACAATTAAAAAATTCCCATCTCTGCAGGAATGTTAGGACCTGGCTGCAGGGTTGATCTTGCAGATAGTGCTTGCTGAGAGAATGGCTTCTGTGATAAAACATTGGCACACATCTAATTGCAGCAAAACTTATACCAGCCGTTGTTTTAATTTGTGCAACATCTGTCATTTCAGCTTCCCAAATTAAGGAAGATAAAGAAATTATAATGTAGTAGGGACAATGCCAACTCATTTCATATCTAACTAAACAACTATCAATTTGCAAGAAATTTTAGGTGTATTGACCTGGATGTGATTCAAGTAAGTGACGTAGAAATAAACAGTAATGTATCTCGTTACTGCTCCCCTCTTCTGTCTTGTCCTGTGGCACTTTCTGGTTGAGCCTGAGACAACAAAAGAAATTATGATTTCTTTGCTTCTAACAACCATCATAGTTTTTTGTGCAATGACCAATTAAAAAAAAAAAGTGCAGATTTCACAATTATCTGCCAAAGAACACACTTTTTAATCATGCCTCCAATCCTGAAAAAGAAAATCATGATCTACAGAGAAAGGCATAAATTTTCTATGTACCCTACTGTTACAGAATTCATTATATTTTGCTATAGAGATAAAAACTGTGGGAAAAGTCCTGTTTAATTTAGGAGTCATAGTGCTTCACATTTTAGCTTACTGCAGCATAAGCTGTAATGGATCAATAGATTTGGCATGCCCTTTGTTTATGAAACTCATTATTATGTTTTAGCTGCTCGCATTCATCATGCAGGGACAGAATGAGAAAAATCTAAACTGCAGTCCCAGTCCCTAAGTATTTAGGAAAAAAAATGTCTCTGTTGTAACAAATAAAAGAGACAGTACTGGGGAGAGGGTAAGAGATTTAACATTTAGTCCAGATGTGATCACCACCCATTGCATGAGTGGAGTGATACACAAGTTAAGATAAAGCACAAGAGGAGTAAATGAGAGAGGGGGAAAGATATACCAAAGGAGAAGATAGAGGGGGAAAGGAGATCAAAGAAGGAGGAAAGAAGACAAAACCGTTGATAGGGATGCTAGAAATGCAAAAAAAAAATCTCATTTGTAAGTATAGAATGAAGCTTCATGCTATGTTTGCATTTTATTTTCTTTTGCTGAGTCTATAGATTACATTCTTACTCAGGTGTTTTAATTCATGATAAATAGGCATTTGTTTTGTTTACAGGAAAGCCTGTCTGGTGCTGTAAAGCAAAGACCACCACTGTGAAACCAGCACATGCAGGATTCAGTGGTTCCTTAGAGATGGCAGATTATACAGATTACACAGAGGAACCTCCTCAATAAATTAAGTTTATGAGGCTCATGGGCTGGGGTATACATTCTCCCAGGCTTCAGAAAATAAATACAAATATTGGCAGTTGCTGACTTCTGGGAGTTAAGTCTACTTGCATCAGTGTTTCTTTTGCTGAGTAGACATCAATACCGCCTCACAGCTGTGGTCACCATCTTTCCCAAGACATTGCACACATAGACATACATATACATTTATATCAAGAATCGCCTAGAACACCTTATGTTGGAACAAAGACTACTGATAAGGAAGACAAAACAGAGATTTGTAAAAACACACCTGCTATGGGAAAGGTATATCTGACTTTCTTTTCCAGTAACAAAATTAGATGCCATTAAGTGCGATTTCAGAAAGTGTGTCCAAAACAGCAAAAAGGAGGCGATTCTTCAGATACTTTGAGATTTTCTCCCTGGGAAACTGTGAATGCTAAAATTTTACATGAGTTCAGACAGTGTCTGAATATGCATAAGAAAAAGAACTTCTAAGACAGTGCTTCTCAATCAATCAATGATACCCTCCCAGCCTCCAGCAGGCATTTGTCCTGTCCTCATATTCTTGTTATTTACCATTTTCAGCATGAAAATGCGGAGATAGATAGACTTGTTGTCAAAGACTCTCAAATTCTTTAGAAAAACACATTTCAATTACCGTTCCCTGTCACAGGGAACTGTCACAGACTCTTCTGTTACACTGGAAAGTTACACTATAATGCAATTAATTACTTGCTATTTCCAAAAGAAAACTTTAATACATTAATAAAGAGGACATTTTCAGATGTTAAAGAATATTTAAACAAGCTGTTTGACCACTTGATTCGGGTAAATAATTGTAACTTTCTCATATTTTAACTGTTTATTAGGAATTACAGAACCATGCAAGCTCTAAGGGAACCTTCTTTATTCATTGAATCCAATCTCCTGCTCATAGTGTGTCTAGTATAAGCAGGTTGTACAAGATCTTCCACAGTCACATTTTGAATAGACCCAAGGATGGAGGATTCCACTCATGTAAAGGAAAGCTAAAAACCAAATAAAACTCCCATGTTCCAGGTTGTATCCACTGCTTCTTGTCCTTTGAACACAAACCTCATTAGTCTGGCTTTGTATTTATTGCTGGCAACCCAGAAGATAGAAACCTAATACTGAAAAAAAAAAAAAAAAAAAAGTGTGTTTTCCATTAGTCCTGTGTATGGTCAACTTCAAGTAAAGTTTAAACAGACCAGTAAATACAGAAAAAACTGTTCCCCCTAGATTAAAAGTATGATAGGAGACTTCAGCTGGTTTTCAATTTCCTTTTTTTTTGGAGATCCAGACCTTTTACTGAAATCTCATTAGAAGGGAACATATAGTACCTGAAGTCTAGAGTCTTTATTTAACATCTAATTAATTTACAAAAAACCCTAGATGAAACAGTTACAAAAAGTATTTCTAGGAAATTAATCCATACATACTGTATTGTCTGTCAGATAGGAATCTCATCTTTACATCTGCATGTGTCCTACTTCACCATTTTGCTTAAAAGACAACATTCCAAATATAAGCATGTGTAAT
Source organism: Todiramphus chloris collaris (assembly GCA_025345505.1). Lineage (NCBI taxonomy): Eukaryota > Metazoa > Chordata > Aves > Coraciiformes > Alcedinidae > Todiramphus > Todiramphus chloris. The sequence goes on along the minus strand of JANVCC010000018.1, from coordinate 67,178,500 downwards.
TTTATATCAGCCCTTACACCTGCTAGTGCCTTATTTACAGAAATCAATATCATACACATGTTTTCTTTTTTTTTTTTTCCTCCTTTGTAAACAGTTAGAAGGCAATAGATAGTCACAATCCCAATGCTATTTATTAAAAAATGCTGTTTATTAGAGGAGGAAACAGTAAGGGATCTGTTTCTCAGTAAATCTAGATTACATGCCTCAAAATTGTACCCTTCCTTCCTCTCTGAAAAGAGCTATGCTCTTTAAGATATCCTGAAGTTCTTTCATCAGTATTGTCAGAAGCTCTTTTCTGACTTGGCTTGGAAGCCAAAGTATAAACACATTTCATTCCTTCTCTTTGGTATTGCAGAACATCTACTTGCTTGCTTTATACCCCTTTATTTTTTATTCTTAGTGCAGAATCACATATTATGAGCATCACTCTCCCTTGGACACTTGCAGGTCTTGGTGAGAATGTTCT